>LBNU01034067.1:0-31669 GCA_014162995.1 Artemisia annua
GTTTGAAGAGACTATTTTTTTAGGATTTATGTTATGTTTAAAACATTTGTATCTTTTGAAAACATTGGGTTTTATGAAAACTGTTGGGACCTCTTTGCAAACTCTGAGTTTTAATGTATCAAATGTGAAACACTTTTAAAACGTCTCTTTTGAAGTGTCGTTTTCCATGACTTGTACTTTGTGCTATGAAGTAATATCCCAGTGACACTATCTTCCGCTGCTATATTTTGGGGGTGTTACATATATGTTTGTTCAACCAAGCCCTAACCTAACCTAGAGACTTGATTGTAATAGAATGGGTATAAGAAAGAAGACCCTCGACACAATCACAAGAGTGGATTAGGTTCTTGTGATTCTTCCCTTGCAAAGATATGTGTTCTTTCAAGGATGTTATTATGAAAATCAAGAACACAAGATTAGAGATAGAGATAGAGATAGAGATAGAGATAGAGATTTGAGAGTGTTTAGAGAGAAAGAATAATGGCAAGGGGTGAGCAATACAAGAGGCAAGGCATGGTATTTATAGGCAAAAACCCAACTTGGGAAAATTTTACCGAGCCCGGCGCGCTGCCCACGCGTTGACGCGTGGGTGGCGCGCCAGACACCCAGTAAAAGTTTTTCCAAAACTTTGGGTGTTGGCTTTATAAATACCTTACCTTGCTAAACCCCCAATTTTACTTCACACTAAACCTTAACATTAATCAATCTAAGGTTTGCCAACTCAAATAGCCAATTAGAAAATGTTTTGTGAAGTGTTTATAAGAAAACCAAATTACCAAGGGTATAGAGTGTGGAGAGGGTAATTTGGAAGGGGTAGAAGTGTATCTCCTCACATGGCATAGAAAAGAGAGAAAGATTATGCCAAGGTGTATTCCAATGCTTGGGGGGAAGAATGAGATGGAGGGTTGAGATGAGATGGTTTGAATTGGATGGCTAGGATCAAAGGGAGCTATGTAATAGGTTGCTAGTTTTATCACTTTTAGTTACGTTTTAGCTTAATACTCGTTTGGTTATAAGACGAGTCCAATAAGTGTCCAATGGGCCTTGAAAGCCCACGACATAGAAGATAGGGAAGGAAGGGAGTGTTGCCCTATCCTCCTCCTATAAATAGGACACTATGTATCTCTTTTATTTTGTTGGTTAATTTCATATCTTAAGGAAACTCTTGTTCTTTCATCTTTCATATTGATCTTAATCAACCAAGTCTATTTCTCATCTCATTTCTCTCATTTGAATACTTGTGTTTACTAATATGGTGACCTAACAGGTCGGATCTTGGATGGGTTGATAGATCGGGTAAGTTATGTCACATAAGATCATGATTATAGCCTATATCGGGTTCGATCTTGAACATGCATGAACATAGCTTTTTATATAAGATGCACACTGATATTTTTGGATAAATATGATGTTAACATATGCATTAAAATATTTCCATGATTGATCTATACATGTTAGACACAAAAACATGCTTAATAATCAAAAGTATTTAGGTAATGAAGAGTCAAATCTGCCCAGTTTTTCAAGAGCCCAAAAACGAGTATGCCCTTTTGTTCTCCATGGTTTTTAAGCTAAACCAAAAATATAGTGAGTTAGCTACATGTCTCAGGGTCATTTCCCCGAAAACCATACACCCTAATTCATCCCAATGATTTTTTAAAAATCCTACACTAAACGTTACCTAGAATTGCATGTCAGTTTTGAATGGCCCAATACTCTAAAATTTTGCAAAGAACCTTATGTTGGTCAAAACATGAAAGTTTGAGCTAAGACATGTAAAAAACGTTTCCCACTGGTATTGTGTCCATTGGACCTATAGATCAAAAGATCTACTCATTTCCCTAAGCTTAACTGAATGCTGGAATTTCCTATATAGAGACACAGGGGTAAATTAGTAATTTTACCCTAGTTATGTAGTTCACAGTAAAGTGAGGCTATGATTTTTGAAAATTACAGAGTCATACCTTTCCAAGCATATAAAGTTCATAATTTTACCCTTTACGGTTTAGAAATGGCGACCCGATTTGTGCGGGATTTTTATCGAAATTCTATCAGCTTTGCATTTTAACTCGTATAAACTTAAACAAATATCTTTTCGACCCACGACATGCTATAAAACTCATAACTAAGTTACATTAAGATATTATAAGTCTAAGTACTGTATAAAAACTTATGTATAAGCATTACACATTAATTCCCCGAGCCTAAGTCGTGTTGTATTTTATTTAGGTCATTTGTGATCTTTGCGGTTTTCCTCGACGTGCACACTTCTCCGGTTTTTATTACTACATCATCCTTGGTGAGTTCATAGCCCCAATTTTTACTTTAATTATTTTACAAACTCCGTGGGGGAGATACATGCTATAAATATTACTTACGATCACAATGCTTTGAAATTGTATGCTATCCTGACATTATTATTGCCTAATTTTCCCATAGCCTGAAAGTCTCTTCTATCATGAACCGTTAATTACATGCGTGTAAACACGAATGCTGTGAATAGATCTATTGGGACTGACATCCCTCACATTGGAATGCTGAGTTCTGCTACCATGTGTACTGTATTTGTAAATTGTTAGGTATATTGGCTATTACCTATTGTCAAAGGGCATATTTATATTCTTTTCTTGTATCTGAGAAATCGTTAAAGTTCGGTGTCATGAGCTTATGGCAATAATAACTTTTTCTGACTTTGTATTCGTTGCTTAGTCACTATCATAAACTAAATTATATTGTGATCAACTGCTTATCAATTAAACTCTATGGATTTCACTCAACCTTTGTGTTGACCTTTTTAGCATGTTTTATCTCAGGTTTTAAGGCATGAAGGTCTTGGATAGAGTCGCACAGATATCATTTGAAGACTCGGCATATTTTCACATTTAAAGAGACTATTTTTTTTAGGATTTATGTTATGTTTAAAACATTTGTATCTTTTGAAAACATTGGGTTTTATGAAAATTGTTGGGACCTCTTTGCAAACTCTGAGTTTTAATGTATCAAATGTGAAACACTTTTAAAACGTCTCTTTTGAAGTGTCGTTTTTCATGACTTGTACTTTGTGCTATGAAGTAATACCCCAGTGACACTATCTTCCGCTGCGATATT
The DNA here is from genome assembly GCA_014162995.1 of Artemisia annua. NCBI lineage: Eukaryota > Viridiplantae > Streptophyta > Magnoliopsida > Asterales > Asteraceae > Artemisia > Artemisia annua. Next base: position 3,109 of record LBNU01034067.1, read on the forward strand.
TTGGGGGTGTTACAATATATTCATTCATTCAATTGTTTGTAAGGAAAGTCTTGTGTCTTGGTGACCAAGCCTAGATCATTGGGGATCTAGTTGGGGTTTGATACTTCCGGTTGGAAGTCTTGGTAGTGATCTTTGTGATCCTTAGGTGAAGTCGAATCNGTAAGAGAATATATGATTTGGATTTGGTTGGATATGATTGGATTTGTCTTTTGTAGAAAAGAGATTAAGAGAAGATTAAGACATAATCTTATTGTCATTAAGAAGAAAAGGTTAAGACAATTAAGATTATAAGTTGAGAAAATCATAGGTTACTTATAAGTTCAAGTAACACAACGTCGAGAATCCATAGGTTCATACCTCGTGACTTTCCACGACTCGACGTTCTCAACTAATACCTTGGTTCAAACAAGTTAAGTGCTTTGCCTTGATGTAAAGCATAACCCAAGTGAGAAAGGATGCGTTTACGCAAAGTGACCTTTGACTTAGTTTGACCAATAAGGGAGTAAACCCATTACGTAATTAGAGAAGACGTAAGCACGGGATATGAGCATATGGATGCTTCAACACGATGTCTCGTAAAATATATAAGCTCCCTAAGTTTAGAAAAGCCTTGGCTAGAGGCGATAGTTAGAAAACATTAGTTGGCGTTTTCCCATAAATGGGTGTTTTAAAAGTAGGATCTCTCAAGTCTCAAAACTCGTTTCGAGTGTTCTCTATTAAGCACATAACATATTCATACCTGTATTGAAAGATCCACATTTGTCGGGTATGGGGAAAGCCGACTTTCAAAACTCATCCCGATATTCACAGACGCCTGGCACGTTACCCTCGCGTTGACGCGTGGGTGGCGCGCCAGCAGCAGACTTGTGGTTCGGGGAATTTTGGCTAACGTTTGTTATTTTATGTGTTTCGATGGTTTATTTGTCATCATTAAAACACAAAGAGATCTTGATCATGTTGCCTCAACAATCTCCCCCTTTTTGATGATGACAAATAAAAACCGAAAGCAAATAAAGTTACAAAACTTAGCGAAGACAAAGCGCGCCTTTGATGTAGCTTGTGTCTTGACCTTGCCTTGTAATTTGGTGAAGCCTTTGTTTCTTTAGACTTGAATAGGTCTTCACTCTTGCTTTCTTTCTCCCCTTTTTGTCAAATCAAAAAGGTGGGACTTCCATTGAATGGGAAAGTAGCTTGTTCCAATAGCACCCGAACGTGCTCCCCCTTGAACATAGCTCCCCCTAGATCGTTGCTCCCCCTTGTTTCAAGGAGGGGATCCATGGGTCAAGAGCCTCACCTTTGCGGTGGCCTAGCTACATAAAAAGCACAACATGCAACAAACAAGAAATCCTCACATGTGAAAGTTCCAAAATGGGTTAGGTTACCATTTGGAGACTTGCAACATGGGTTAGTTCACCACAATATATATATTTGTCCAATATGACTCCAATAACCATTTGTTGAGCATGACAAAATTGAGGAACACAAAATACGCACAAAGCACCTACCAAACACACTTAAATAATACATGATATAACGAAACTAGTTCTTGTGATCTACAAGATTGTCCTCACAAGTGTCATCACCCCTTTCTTGATGCACAATGCATGTCATGTTTGAGGCCAATGCTTGTAGCATTTTAACTCCGTCATGGAGAGATTTGAGCATTTTACGGGTTTCTTATCTATGATCCTTAATAGCATTAAGCATGTCAATTGTGTTTTCACAACAAATTGCATGGTTTCCTTCACGAAGTTTTGGGCTTAAGGGCTTCCTTATCTTTTCCCAAACTTCTTCATCACCAATTCCCTTAAATGGGGATGTTGTGACTTGATCATTTTGTGGATTGCTCCAAACATCATCTTGCATTAGTTTTTCAAGGTTGATCCTAGGATATTGTTGTTGGTTGTTTTGCATAAACCACCCATTTCCCATCCCAACACTCTTAGTTGGAGCTTGAGGGACAACATTGTTGTTAACAATTTCTTCACTTCCATTGTTTGCAATCAATGAATTAGTGTCACTACTTTGGAGGATGAAATTGTCAAGAACATCTTTTGGAGAAGGTGGTTGGTTATTCATTTTTAACTTAGATAGAGATTTTAGGTGCAATGCTTAGTCAAGATCTCTAATCCTTAAATAATAGTAGAGTGAGGTTTAGATATGGGTAATGACTCCTATTATCCAACGGGTATTAAGGCAATTAGTACTAAGATTCCTCATTAGGTGTACAAGTTGTAAAGATCAAGAAGAAGAGAATATATAGGAAAGGTAAATATGCTTTGATCACATGGTCATGGGAAGAGTTATTCAAAGAACTATGAGTGTTTTAGTTGATCTTAAGTTATGATATGTAGACTAAATACACATGCTACCTACCATTATTTCTCAAGCATGCACCATAATTTGTTAAGCTATGCATCTAATAATGGTTGAGTAAAAGATCTTGTTAGATCACTATTTTGAAGATATCACACTTTTGATTAAATAATTTAATCATGCAACATGTATTGATCACAAAAGATGAACAAGTAGAATTAGATATAACATTTTCAACACAAGTGTAAGTTGTGATCAATATTATATCTAATCTTGGAATTTTGACAAAATCAATATTATCGAGATTAAGCAAGATAATTTTGTGTCAAATTTTCTTGTTCAATGCACATAGTATAGACAAGTAGAATCTTGGATATTATCAATCATTGTTTGAATAATGAGTTGATACATATGTTTCCTCTTGGAAGTCATTTATTTGATCTTCCTTCCATGCCTTCACATTAGACTTAGTCATATAAACACATAAGCTCTAATAGCACCTAAAGGACTTGAAAATAACCTTTTGATAACATGATTTGACTTAGAAGATTGTTCTCTTAAGATGTATGTTTTAACATCAAAACCTATCCCAAAGCAATTTGGACTCTTGAAAAATGTCATGCCAAAAACCTAATCTTGTTTGTTTTGTGACCTAAGAGTTCTTTTATTCAAGTCACCAGTGACTTGTTGAATAGGATGACCCCTCGCTTCTCTCACTTCCTTAGGATTGCCTTCATCCAAAACATTAACTTGTAATGTCGGTGACCTTTCTTGATCTTGAACTATAGGTTCATTGATCACATCATCTTCTACCGAAGGAGATGATTTAGGCTCGGGCATGCTCTCATCAAAGGTAACATTGAGAGATTCCTCAATCCTCATTGTTTCTTTGTTAAGCACTATGTATGCTTTGCTAGTTTGAGAGTATCCTAAGAATACACCTTCATACGACTTTGGGTCGAATTTGGTGAGATATTCTTTGGTGTTTAGTATAAATACTTTGCAACCAAATACCCTAAAGTACTCTAAAGAAGGTTTCCTATTCCTAAGTATTTCATAAGGAGTTTTATTAATGACCTTTCTTATATGAACTCTATTAAAGATATAACATGCGGTATCTAGGGCATGACACCAAAACTTTTGTGGGATGGATTGCTCGTCAAGCATTGCACGACTCATCTTTCTTAACTTACGATGTGTTCTTTCAACAATCTCATGCGATTGAGAAGTGAACGGGCCCGATAAGTTATAAGATATTCCATGTTGTTCACAAAAGCTTCCAAATTGCATTTTATCAAATTCACTGCTATGATTTGTTTTAATTGAAACAATTGAACAATCAAGTAGGTTTTCAAGTTTCTTTCTTAAAATGTTGAATTTATTCAAGACTCCATCCTTGTTTTCTAAAAATAATATCCAAGTGTAATTTGAATAATCATCAATAATCATTAAAGTGTAGAAGTTTTCTGCGTAACTTTGGATCGGAGATGGACCATACAAATCAAAATGAATCAACTCTAAAACCCTATTAGTTGTCACTTCCTTTATTATTCCTATTATTACTTTGTCCTTGACTCCCTAGATATGTATCACAATAATGTCTTTCGAAGCTCAACTTCGGTAAATTCCATACTAGCTCATTAGAAGCTAGGTTTTGAACTAACCTCATATTGGCGTGACCTAACCTTCTATGCCAAAGTGTTGAGTGGTCCATCATGGACGTAAGACATACACAACACCATTTTTACTAATAGTACAATCTACCTTAGTAAATTTAACTTCACAATCATCATCACTTAATTGACTCACACTAATCAAATTAAAATTTAAACCTCTAACATGCTCAACGTTGGTAATTTCAATGGAGTCATGAAGGACATTACCTTTGCCGACAATTTTGCCGTTAAGTTCGCTCCCAAAAATGACATGATACATTATACGCCGTGTATGATGTAAACAATCTTCTATTCCCGGTCATGTGTTTAGTGCAACCACTATCCACTACCCACTCATCCGGTTGTAGATCACTTTTGAGACAAACCTACAACAAAGACATGACTCATACTTTTGGTACCCATTGTTTCTTGGGTCCATTTTGGTTAGCATATGAGTTACCCAAGTTGAACATTCTTGGGTCTTGAAGTAAGATACACAATTTCTCAATACCAAAACTAGAAAAAGCGGACCAAGGATTATTATTTTGACATTGATAACTTGATCTATAGTTATTATATCCTTGAGGTCTAAAGAAGGTTTGGTTTGGGTAGGAGTTGTCTCTCCTTTGATAGTTGTTACATTGGTATTGAGATGACCTTTGATTATAATTATAGAAATTTCTTCTTTGATTATTTTTAAACGAAGTCTTTGGTTATATGAAGTAGAGGGTCTCATATTAGGTATAGGTAAAAGTGGTTTACTATTCTCTCGAGGTTGTTTATAACCAAGACCATTACGAGAACCCGAGTTAAAACTTTGTTTTGGGTTTACATTTCTTGCAAAGGGAGCTTGGTTACCTCGAGAGCTTACAAAAGGAGCTTGAGGAGTAGTTGGTTTAATAACATTTCTAGACGTAGATCCAATTTCCCTCAGAGGCTTGGCGCGTTTATGGCACGTCAACGCGTTAGGTAACGCGTCAGCCGTGGAAATTTTCGGATCTTGGTCTTGACTTGATTTAAAAAATACCATTGGTTTTGTTAGAATCTCAGGAGTGGTTTTTCCTTGTTTTGAAAAACCAAGACCTCCCTTATCTTGAGACACCTTTTGACGACTTATTATTTCTTCTAAATCATTAATGCTCTTTATATTTAGAAAAACTTAAAGATTCTTTTTGAAGCTTAGACACTTTGTCATTCAAAGAGTTAACCTCAAGTGTGAGTTCCTCACATCTTTTACATGGTTCAACCACCTCTTTGCAATGCCTTAGTGTCTTTATTTCTTTCTCAAGTTCATAAAATCTTTCATTAGTCTTAATGCGTTCTTGTTCAAGAATATGTTTTTCTTTAATAACTTTTTCAAATGTTTTTCTAAAATCATCATTAAATTTAGCTAGTTCCTCATTCTCCTTTTGCAAATTGATAATATCTAAGTTATTAGAAGAAGAAGAGTTTAGAGATACCTCAAATTTTTCTTGAGCCATGAGACATGTAGCGTCATTTGTTGGTTGTTCTTCATCTTCACTATCACTCCATGCTCCACCCACGAATGCCTTGTTTTCCTTTAGCTTAGGACACTCATTAATAAAGTGACCCTTTTTACCACAATTGTAGCATCCTTGGGTTCGCCTTGAGCTCTCACCAACCTTGTTGTCAACACCTCGGTTTCCACCAAAGTTATTTCTTCCACCATTTCCTTGGTTACCAAACCTATTACCTCGCATAAAGTTTCCACCTCTTCTAAAGAACTTCCTAAAGTTCTTTGCCATAAGGTTGTACTCCTCGTCGTCAACATTGTCTTCTTTATCACTACCATCTTGACTATCACTATCATCACTAGCTTGGCTATTAGTGACTTTAGCTTTAAGAGCCAAAGACTTAACCTTCTCCTTCTTGTCTTTGGTACTTGCCTTGTCGTTCTCAAGAATCATCTCATAGACTTTGAGATTCCCAATGAGCTCGTCAAGAGGTAGTTCCACCAAATTCTTGGCTTCTTCTATGGCCGTCACCTTTGGCCTCCACTTTACCGGAAGTGCTCGAAGAAACTTTCTCACATGGTTCTTGTTATAAAAGCTAGGATCTAGAGCCGTGAGGCTAGTGATAATAGCATTGAACGTTGTGTAACCATTATCAATGGTTTCTTCATCCGAGATCGAGAACTTCTCATATTGTTGTATGAGTAGATCGATCTTGCAATCCTTTACTTGAGAATTTCCTTGGTGAGTGATGATGAGAGAACGCCAAATCTCCTTGGCGGTTTTACAAACATGGACCCTCTCGAACTCCCTTCGAGGTAGAGCATTTTAGATTAACATCTTGGCTTCATCATTCTTGCGAAGTTTTCTCCTCTCATCATCTTTAAGATCCGCATGTGGCTTTTCCACCAACATTTTTGTTTCGGGGTCTTCCACCATGAACACAAAGTTGCCGTTTTGGATGATTTCCCACAAATCAAGATCTTTAGACCTAACATAGGTCTCAAACTGGGTTTTCCAAAAACAAAACCCATCTGTTTCTAGCAAAGGTGGTCTTTACATAGAACACCCCTCAACATAGTTCTCTTGAGCCATGGATCTATACTCTAGGATTTTAGATTTTTGGGAAAGAAGTTTTTGACTTAAAACGACTTCTCGGTAAGGCTTTAACGCTCAAAAACTTGAGTATTCCGCTCTGATACCAATTGTAGAACCGTAGGGGGGGGGTGAATACGATTTCTTCGGCTTTTTAGATGTTTAAAAAGCTTAAGCCAAAGAGAACACCAAGTGGTTGTATAATTATCTAACAACCACTAACACAACCAAAGTATATAAAGCAAGTAGAAGACACCACGATATACACTGGTTCGGGATGGGGGGTTTATACCATCCGTACGTCCAGTTGCGAATCCGCGACTCTGATACTATTCACTAGTATAATCCTTTCGGTGGACTACAAACCGTTACAATTCACTCCACCGATATTCACCAATATCAATGCTCACAAAGAAGGAGTTACTCCCCAACGGTATTCCGCCCTCGGAAACCACCCAAAAGAATCTCGCGATTCGACTTCACCTAAGGATCACAAAGATCACTACCAAGACTTCCTACCGGAAGTATCAAACCCCAACTAGATCCCCAATGATCTAGGCTTGGTCACCAAGACACAAGACTTCCCTTACAAACAATTGAATGAATGAATATATGTTTGTTCAACCAAGCCCTAACCTAACCTAGAGACTCGATTATAATAGAAAGGGTATAAGAATGAAGACCCTCGACACAATCACAAGAGTGGATTAGGTTCTTGTGATTCTTCCCTTGCAAAGATATGTGTTCTTTCAAAGATGTTAGTATGAAAATCAAGAACACAAGATTAGAGATAGATATAGAGATAGAGACAGAGATTTGAGAGTGTTTAGAGAGAAAGAATCTAGAGAGAAAGAATAATGGCAAGGGGTGAGGAATACAAGAGGCAAGGCATGGTATTTATAGGCAAAAACCCAACTTGGGAAAAATTTTCCAAGCCCGGCGCGCTGCCCACGCGTTGACGCGTGGGTGGCGTGCCAGACACCCAGTAAAAGTTTTTCCAAAACTTTGGGTGTTGGCTTTATAAATACCTTACCTTGCTAAACCCCCAATTGTACTTCACACTAAACCTTAACATTAATCAATCTAAGGTTTGCCAACTCAAATAGCCAATTAGAAAATGTTTTGTGAAGTGTTTATAAGAAAACCAAATTAACAAAGGGTATAGAGTGTGGATAGGGTAATTTGGAAGGGGTAGAAGTGTATCTCCTCACATGGCATAGAAAAGAGAGAAAGAATATGCCAAGGTATGTTCCAATGCTTGGGGGGGAAGAATGAGATGGAGGGTTGAGATGAGATGGTTTGAATTGGATGGCTAGGATCAAAGGGAGCCTCCCTTGGTTTTCAAATAATTTGGCATGTGGGGGAAATGAAGGGTTGAGATGTGTTTATTTGAAATGAATGGCTAGGATCAAGGATGCCTTGTGTTTGGATTGAGAAGGGATATTCCAAAGGAATATGCTTTGCTTGGGGGGAAAGGAGAGATCAATGGTTGAGATGGTTTTGGTTTGAAATGGATGGTGAGGATCAAACACATGTGGTGGTATAGAGAGGAGAAGTTGGATGGATGGTTGAGATGTGTTTAGTTTGAATTCAATGGTTGAGATCAAAGGAGCCTCTTTAGGAATTCAAACAATTGGCATGTGTTAAAAATGAAGGGATGAGATGTGTTGTAAGGGAATGAATGGTTGAGATGTAGTGTGTAAGGGAATATGTAAGAGTGTAAGAGATTGTGTAAGAGAATATATGATTTGGATTTGGTTGGATATGATTGGATTTGTCTTTTGTAGAAAAGAGATTAAGAGAAGATTAAGACATAATCTAATTGTCATTAAGAAGAAAAGGTTTAGACAATTAAGATTATAAGTTGAGAAAATCATAGGTTACTTATAAGTTCAAGTAACACAACGTCGAGAATCCATAGTTTCATATCTCGTGACTTTCCACGACTCGACGTTCTCAACTAATACCTTGGTTCAAACAAGTTAAGTGCTTTGCCTTGATGTAAAGCATAACCCAAGTGGGAAAGGATGCGTTTACGCAAAGTGGCCTTTGACTTAGTTTGACCAATAAGGGAGTAAACCCGTTACGTAATTAGAGAAGACGTAAGCACGGGATATGAGCATATGGATGCTTCAACACGATGTCTCGTGAAATATATAAGCTCTCTAAGTTTAGAAAAGCCTTGGCTAGAGGCGATAGTTAGAAAACATTAGTTGGCGTTTTCCCGTAAATGGGTGTTTTAAAAGTAGGATCTCTCAATTCTCAAAACTCGTTTCGAGTGTTCTCAATTAAGCACATAACATATTCATACCTGTATTGAAAGATCCACATTTGTCGGGTAAGGGGAAAGCCGACTTTCAAAATTCATCCCGATATTCACAAACGCCTGGCGCGTTACCCACGCGTTGACGCGTGGGTGGCGCGCCAGCAGCAGACTTGTGATTCGGGGAATTTTGGCTAACGTTTGTTATTTTATGTGTTTCGATGGTTTATTTGTCATCATTAAAACACAAAGAGATCATGATCATGTTGCCTCAACAGGGAACAACAAATCTATGGAGGTATGTTGATGAGAGGTCTAAAAACGCTTTTTACATGTAACACATCAACGCTGACACGTCGCCACAAACCTTAATCACTAAGCTAGAATCATCATGGGCTCATGATAACAACATATAATTTCCACAATTGCATTCCAATAGCATCAAGGCAGTTTTCTATTCACTCAAAACATGCAAGAATGACACTTTCACTCCCAAAAGCATTAAAGAGAAGTTTGTGAGAACAAGTTATGAAACTGTTCTGTTCTTAGCCTAAACAAAAACCAATAAACCAGATTTTGTTACCAGCATGTTCATATAAACTTTGGACTAATTAAGTCATGCATTAAAGAAGTCCATTAAGCCTTATTTTTTAGCCCATGTTTACCTGCTATCCAGAACAAAGTTGCGTCCTATCATTCGATGAACACCCAACAAATTAACAATATACTGAAATTTTAAAACTTAACTTTATTCAAAATAATTCAGGAGTGCAACAACACGTTAATTCATAATAACCGTGATAAAAGTTGCTACGTACATAACCAACTAATTATTTTCATTCATTTTAACCACGTTGGATTCCTCCTCATGAACATCAGCCTTAGCCTGAGTCAATAAATCTATCAACAGTAGCATGGCTCTATGCCTATTCTGTGATTTCCTTAAAGCCTCCAGACACTCCAACGCCACTCCATGATCGCCTAATGTTTCAATGTCCACCATCATAATCCGATTTTTTGTCATTACTCTCCTCAGATGCTCATAACACACAAATAACATGTTACCGAATGCGGAGTCTTCAGTTGCTTGCCGGGCAAACCATAAACGCATTTTGTCATGCAAATTAGTATTGCCCGCAAGATTCATTAAATGATCAAGAATCTGGAACTGAGCCATTGGAAAAATGAATAGTGGTTTCAATAAGTTTATAACTAATTATCATGAAATAACAAGAAGTTGGGGAATAAATAGGCCAAAAAATATAAAACTGATTATAAACGGTTATGAGCAGTTATACATACTGTCAACTCATCATAAATCAAAGTCCCTTCGATTACATCATTCAATACTATGCAAATCTGTCATAATTAGGAATTCCAAAAGGATGGATCACATAAGTATATCATAAAAACACATCAGTTACAAACTCTTTTACTTTGAAGATTACTTGACTCAACATATGAAACCAAAACACCAGCCATGTTAACGAGCAAATAGTGAGATATACTTTAGGGTCCGGGCTAGGATATGTATATATACATATTTGACTATGCTTAGAAATTGTATATGTTGTCTATATGTAGTGGAATTTTGATTGCTTTTGTTAATGGCCTGAGATAGTAGCGCGCTGAACAGCCGATGTATATGTAACATCACATATCTAGGCTAATTTGTTATCCATGCTAAGGTACTAACAGGTTCAAGTGTAAGGGACAATGTTGTCATACACAGGATTAAACTCACATCAACGCAATCCAAGTGGCCGTTTATCCTCAAACAGAGACAATTCCCCGTAAGACCATGTTATGCAATTACCATTAACAAAAGGCAGGGCCATTCACTTAATCATGTTGGCCTCTATTTGCCTACTCCCGTGTTCAGCTATGGTCAACTTTATGTGGCGCTATCTAGAATTACCAGTCCTGACGGCCTTAAATTACTAATAATCAAAGACAAGGACTCGGCACTTAAGCACTGCACGCGTAACATTGTTTTCAAAGAAACTTTCAGCAACCTATAGTAGCACATCTATGTAATGTTCAAACATGGAATCTAATCAAGACATGCATTGAATATTTATCTTTACCTATTATATCCAAGTTATCCTTTAAGCACATAATTCATCATGTTCTGTATCTAAAAAAGCTATACCCAACCTAAAATGTACGATATAGGTTGCTAAACATAATAGGTGTCTGAGATAGGTTGCATAACATTGTAGATCATGAGACAAATGTTGCAGGAACCAATGCCAAACACCCCTTAAAGCTGCACGTTATTTTATGTTTTGTCATGATGAAAATTGGATTGAAAACATAGCTTGCTAACCATCAATAAATCAACTTTCGTTAACAAATAACTCAAAAGAGAATGTTAAAACTGACCCATGTAACCCGAATAACATCGTCATCAATAAATCAACTTTATGTGGCGCTATCTAGAATTACTAGTCCTGACGGACTTAAAATACTAATGATCAAAGACAAGGACCCGTCACTTAAGCACTGCACGCGTAACATTATTTTCAAAGAAACTTTCAGCAACGTATAGTAGCACATCTATGTAATCTTCAAACATGGAATCTAATCAAGACATGCATTGAATATTTATCTTTCCCCATTATATCCAAGTTATCCTTTAAGCACATAATTCATGTTCTGTATCTAAAAAAGCTATACCCAACCTAAAATGTACGATATAAGTTGCTAAACATAATAGGTGTCTGAGATAGGTTGCATAACATTGTAGACCATGAGACAAATGTTGCAGAAACCAATGCCAAACACCCTTTAAAGCTGCGCGTTATTTTATGTTTTGTCATGATGAAAATTGGATTGAAAACTGAGCCATGTAACCCGAATAACATCGTCACCAATAAATCAACTTTAGCTCAATATTCTTGAACCTGCAACAAATATATTGAATCGGAATAAAAGTGTTCCTCTTTTGAATTTCAATACACCACCATCCTAAACACTATTATAAAATCTTCAAATTCTTGCAATTTAGGCTGGTAATTAAAACATGTATTTGATTTTCTAAAGTGAATCGAAACTAGCATAATCCAATCTCTAAATCAAGAAACATCATAAACTAACTAACTTTAAAGGAATTAAAACATTTGGACAAGCACCCATTCATTTGGTCAGATTCAAATCCGATACCTGAAATATTTAGCTCAATCGTCAAAGCATCAAATCCTTTAACATAGCCCTCATAAAGATATGATTTTTTAATATTTATTTTGCTTCATTTTGCCTGAAATTGAAAACCCTAAAACTGCTACATAGATCTATTAGTGTGTTTTAAGCGTGTGTGAGAGAGAGATGTGTGAGAGAGGAAAGTCAAACACACACTAAATAATATACTATCTTAACCTTTATCGTAAAATAAAAAAAAAATAAAATCTTAAACATAATAAACTGTTAATTAAACCATAACTGATCATGATCAGTTGTTCCATTAATTCATAATTTTTACATCAATACAATTACCATTCAGATATAACAAAGATCAACCACAAGCAACTAAACACATCAAAACACAAAGAAAGAAACCATCAAATCCTAATCATCATCACTTCAGCATCTTACATCCTCTCCAAATGATCATCCTTCTTATCCATGCCTTCACGAGCCAACACTAGTAGTTGAGCCAGCAAATCAAGCTTCCTGCGATCCCTCATTTGAGTTTCAAACAGACAATCATGCTCTTCTGATTTGTCATGAATGAACAAAAGCTTTAACGCATCAGCTAGATTGTCAGACCCAGTTGCTTCTTTCAGCTCATTCAAGTTTGGTGTGGCTGCCATTGATGGAAAATTTGATGATATTATTGTAAGTTGCAAGTAAAAATTAAGGTTAAGGAGGCTAATGATCTATAATTAATAATGTAACCATATATATATATAAGAAATTTATGTGGCTGTAGAAATTCTTAACTATAAATTGAGTTCTTAAATACCTTATAAGCGTTTTTTGGATTATGGTAGCTAAATAGTTGGATAGATAACAAAAAAAAGACACTCAGGAGGCATTGTGACTTAACTCCGGTGCTAATGCATGATTGCAGCCTTTGCAACTTCTCCCATGCACAAATATCAAACCAATATTTAAGAAGATGTTCAGCGGTGCAACATAAACCCTTCATTTATCCATTTGATATTAAAAAAAAAACCCATCGATATACAATGCATACTATTAACATCCTAAACTTCAAAAAAATGCTTATAACTTATACTTATATTTATATCTAAAAAAATTATTCGAACTACACAACCATAGTCTTTTGATCTCATATATATGTAAAATTTATAAATATAATTTTTTTTATCAAACAAATTATACCAATAGACATATTTTTTATCATGAAAATATCATGATAGAAGATTTTGTGTTTTGTTACTAAAAAATAAGTAAAAAAATGACATATTAGAAATTAATTCCGAAATAATACAAAATTAATTAATATTTTCTCTCTATTTTGACAATCCTTATCAACTAATATATATTTCCTATACTTATTATTCTCAATTGTCTCATTCGAATTTATTACAAAGTTATTACAAATTTATTGAAAAATTTAATTACGAATTAAAAAAAACTTATCTTTTAAAGAAAAACCTATACATTTTATAAATATACAAACAATAAGCAATGCAGTCATTATCAAAATTGATAATTATATTTATTTAAATTTCATAAACACAAAAACAAACAAAACATCCAAAATATAAATACCAACAAAAACATTTAAAACAAAGCAACTAATTAAACTCATTCATCTTCATAACATTTGATTCTTCCTCACGAACACCAGATTTTGCTTGATTAAACAAATTATTTAACGTTTCAAACAATACACGATGCCTCTCTTGAGTCTTTTTCAAAGCATCTAGAGAATCCAAAGCTGCACCACGCGCACCTAAAGCTTCCATGTTCAATATCACGGTATGGTTCTTTGCCATTACACGCCTCAAATGCTGACAACAAGCAAAAAGCAACTTTGAAAATGAATCATCTTCACCTGCCTATTGCACAAACCACAAACATATACAATCATGCAATTTAGAAGATCCTGAAACATTGCATGTTAGAGAACTTGATGAATGTTTCAGGATCTTCTAAATTGCATGATTGTATGCGTTTGTGGTTTATGCAACAGGCAGGTGAAGATGATGCATTTTCAAAGTTGCTTTTTGCTTGTTGTCAGCATTTGAGGCGTGTAATGGCAAAGAACCATACCATGATTGTGAACATGGAAGCTTTAGGTGCGCGTGGTATAGCTTTGGATTCTCTAGATGCTTTGAGAAAGACTCAAGAGAGGCATCGTGTATTGCTTGAAAAGTTAAATAATTTGTTTAATCAAGCAAAAATCCGGTGTTTGTGAGGAAGATCGAATGTTATGAAGATGTATGAGTTTAATTAGTTGCTTTGTTTTAAATGTTTTTGTTGGTATTTATATTTTGGATGTTTTGTTTGTTTTTGTGTTTATGAAATTTAAGATAAATATAATTATCAATTTTGATATTGATTGCATTGCTTATTGTTTGTATATCTATACTACCTATAATGTAAAAATGGTCAAAGGTGAAAAGTGAAATAGTCAAGGTTTGTGAAATGTTGAAAATATGTTTTGCTTATTCTACCCTTGAAATGTTGAAAGTGAATGTGGAAATTGGAATGTTGAATCATCTTTATCTTTGAAATGCCATACGGATCTTAATAAAGGAAATATTGAAATATTCACTTTAATGTTTCCGGTGCATAGTTATCAATACTTTCCTGAATAGATGTTTTCAGCAATGTTCAATTTGAAAGGTTTCTATGGTAAGTCTTTGAATGTGACAAAAGTGAAAACTGAAAAGTTTTCTATGGTAAGTCTGCTAACTCTAAAAGTTTTCTATGGTAAGTCTTTGAATGTGAAAAAAGTGAAAACTGAAAGTATGTATGGAAAGTTTTGCTAATCGTGTATATTAAACACAACTTAATTAAACAATTAATTAAGGTGGTGAGACTTTTTCTACGGCTTCTCATGTAAGCCTCTGTTTTTTCGGGCCACCCTACAGCAGCTGTAACTCAACCATTTTCACCCTACTTGCTACAAAAATAATACCATTCATTATTAAATCCCAAACCCGATACTGTTCAGGAACCATATCTCGGCATCATCATTAGAAAAACACAGTTTTTGTAGCAGCTTTAATTCTTCTGGATTCAAAAGAGTAAGTATATTTATATTTAACTTCATCATCATCATCATCTTCATCTATGATTCTGCAATTCTCTTATAAGTTTTTTTCGTAGTTTTTGTGAGTTGAACTTTTACTTTTGTTTTTTCGTATCTTTAACTTCATCATCTTCATCTTCATCTGTCAAACGTATTTTCCAAGATTTAAAGGTTAGTTCGTGTTATGTGTTTCTTTAATAAATCGTTGCAAAAATTTAGGGTTTCATTTTCTATCTGCTTATAGGGTTTTTTATGTGTGCTTCGAATAATTGTGTATTCGCCGATCTGAGTACGCTTAGAACAAGATGTAGATTTGCTGCTCTTTTTTATTGGTTGTTATTTGCTACTCACAGTAACTCAAAATGATGGAGATGACTTTCTTTTATGTATATATTGCTTTTTTTTATTGGTTCTATTTCGTCTGCAGTTCATATGACTCAAGAATGATGGTGAGGTTCTTTCTTACATATATAGAGTTTGTTTTTGTTTTTAGTTCTTTTTACAACCCATAATGACTCGAAGATCATGGTGGCTTTCTTGTACTATTATGATATGTATCACATATTTGATTTTCCATCTTTTCATTTTCTATTTGCATCTCATGATGACCCAAAGGTGATGGCGTGGTTAAAAAAAGTTACAAAAAGTGGAGCATTCATAGCTAAAGAGGAGTTTGGTGCTGGTTCCTTCAACTGTTGTCACAAAGCCAAGCAAGAAAGAAGATGGTAGGACACTCATGGGAATTATATGGTTGGGCAGTTGGCAGGAACCGTCCTGCATTTCTCGATGCCCCGGGCGAAACTATTGAAAAATCCAATGTATTGATGTAGTTAGTATTAAACTATTGAAAAATCCAATGTATGGATGTAGTTAGTATTGTAGTTAAGTTGCTCGTAAATAGTTGTAATTTGGTCGTTGTTGTTAATTTGGTCGTAAATAGTTGTATTTGGTCGTCCGCATGGTTTCGATTCCATAGTGAATTTTAAGGCACTAAAAATAATCATTAGACAAGATGCATTCATATATTTAGTTTTTTGGCTGTTGGTATATAACTTTCTCTGAATATATTTTGTAGAATTGAAATTATAATTGTTGTTTGCTTTGTAACTTTTTGTCAGTAGTTATGTTAGAATATTCTTGATAAGAGTTGAAATTCACTGAGCTCTATCTATTGTGAGTAGGAATTAGAGTTATAAAATAAATGATATTGAACAATGGAATTAGTAGGAAATGAGTAGGCCTTTAACAATGGAATAAGTGGTAGGTATATTTGTAGCCAAGGTAATGCTAAATACACATGGAAATGAGTACAAAAAGTTACGAAAATGGGATATTAGCATGTGACTATGTGGGAGAGGTTGGCTAGAAGATGGGAGGAGGGGTGAGCAGTAAGCTATTGTCCCATCAAATCTAAAGTGAAAATGTTTACACGGCTGGAAATGAGAATGGACATCTCTACTATTAAGAAAACTATCTATGTAAATGGTTTCAAATTTGAAAACTGGACATTGCATGGAGGGAGAACGATTCGCTATATTTAATGATAGTAGGGAGAGTATTTCATGCAAATAAAAACGCTTATGACCATGCCAAACAAAACGCACTGTAAGTTAAATAGAAGGAGAAGGTTGTGTGTTTTAAAAAAGGCATGTGTATAACAATCTCCATATACAAGGTTGAACTTGAAACCAACATTTGAATTGGACATCAATATAAGAAACTCATTATTATGTTTAACATGAGATAATAAATTTATGTGCGGTGTCAATTTTATGTAATTTTTCACGACTTTACAATACCCTTGTGTTGTACGTGTGCCTTAGTTCAAAACGGAAGACGATCTTGAAGAATGTTATGAATTTGATCATGATCCTAATCTTGAGTTTAAGAAAAAACGGGGAAGATTTTTATCTATTCCTTATTTCATATATTGATATTTTCCAATGGTTCATATTACTATTTCTAGAATAAATTATTTTTAGTCATTTCTATTCAGAAATATTGTGCGTAACTTATTTAAACGATGTTATACTTTTGATTGCAAAATAATCATGTATTGAAGTTTTCATCTTACATTAATGTATACGTGCTCTGTTTGATACATTGAATCAATGGGCGTTGCGTTAAGATGATAAATTTGAACAATATGAAATATCAATTTCACCCTTGTGTAGGTGTTCCTTTTTTAGATGATCACAAACAACTTATACTCCCTTATATATGGACTACCGTTTGCAAATACATTTTGATCTTTTCACAATCTGTTTTGAACGTTACACAAAACACTTACCATAATATCGCATATCGTAAATTGTCGGTCGCTAAGAATTTTCGTTGCTATGCACGGGTACTCGTCTAGTATTTTAAAGTGTTAAACTATGAATCTTTGTTTCCACATTTATAATGACAAAAAATATATTCTTTCAAGGAGAGACATCAAAATTTTATTGCATAAGATCAATTCCGACTACTATTTTTTATATTAAATATAATCACTTTCACCCTATTTTTCTCATAAATTAATCTTTTTAAACCATTAATCGTTAAACGAAAAAAAATTGCACTATTCCGGTGAATATTTATTCTTTTAATAGATAAATACTTTTTTTTTTTGGGTAAAGAATAGATAAATACTTTGATATACATTTAAAAAACTTTTTTTGTCACTTTTTTGCATGATTTTCTCGTTTTTTTTTTTTTTTTTCGTTGTCAAAAGTTTCATAAAAAATCAAATATAATTCAACACTAATTTTAATATTTGAATATTTAAATATATAATAAAATGAACATAACTTTATACAAAGATCTAAAAGTTTCATCATTTTTTTCAATAAACAAGACTTTCAATTTTCCAACCATACGTAACACATTCTATTTCAAATTGTAGATTAGTGCACTTAATTCGTCAAAATTGAATAAAACACATAAAATATGTGATTTTTACTATACGTGATCTCAATCACATGTGGATTTTTTTCACATATTATTATAGAAGTTTTATAAATGAACACCTATAATCTATAATACAAGTACAGCGTGTGATATATAGTTAGAAAGTCATGACTGTGTTTTCCATTGTAAAAAAGGTGAGAAATTCTTTTATTTATACACAAATACTTATGTCAATTTGAGTACAACTGTGTAATGTTCGAACTTTCATATTAGTGTTAAATCACATATGATATGTCATGTTAATTTCAATACTGTAAAAAGAACTTTAAAAAAGAAACAAAAAAGTCGTCAAAAGTTTATGAAAGTGTCTGTTTATTAAAAGAAGATAAAATGTTTGTCGTAACAGTATAACTTGTTTTATCTAAAATTAAAGATTAATTAGATATTTAAATTATAGAAAATGAATGAAATTACATTTTAATTAAAATATTACTTAATCTTCCATTTTTCTTCAACAGAAAAATGAGTAGCTGAAATTTTAGTATGAAAAAAACTTTTGATGTATAAATAATTTATTGTCTTTTTATCTTGTGTTCTTTCAAACAAATACATATCCAACAACAATTATGATGTTTGACATAATCTTTTGTTTTTTCTTTGCCTTTTCTCTTGAATTTGCGAAACATTGGTATCTTGTTATTAGAAGATCACTTGTTGATTAAGAACATAGTTTCTAGTAGTTATTTTCTCACGCCTAGAGTATATTATTTCAATTTATGTTATTGCTAATCACGTGATTGTATCTTGTTTGATCTTCACGAAGGTTGTATTGTCCTCCGCTTGCGGCTATATTAAATCGATATTATGAGCCACCAATTGTTTTATTTTAATTCTAGGTGTTGAAGTAAAAGTTAAAGGTGAAAAGAAATTGTTGTATGTTATACAAGTTTGGAAAGGTATGGCAAAGTTTAAAGAACAAAACTAAGAGGGTAGGGAGTAATAACATGTTATAACACCAACACCCCCGTTATGTCAGCACCACATCATTTTAACACTAAATAACATAACAGCAGTGTCTTTACGATATTCATCATACAAGAACGTGTCGATCACATATTTCCTATCATCTGAGATGTCTGTGCACGCTGCGTAGCGTTCTCTAAGTAGTCGTTTCAGTTGTTTCGCAAGCTCAAACTTCTTGATGACTTCCACAATAGCATTTTGGCGATCCGTGTCGCCTTTCTTGGTTTCTTTTTTGATAAATCGTTGCAGTTGTTCGATGGTATGTGGGAGTTTACAAGTCATAATTGTGAGTAAATATGTTAAGTGTGAGAATGCTAAGTGTGAATATATTTGTAAATTGATGTCTTGTATTTATAAGGTTTAAAAAAAATGGAAAATAGCCGTTATTTTCAAACGGTAAAAGTGAGGTACACTTACAAAACACTTACCATAATATCGCATATCGTAAATTGTCGGTCGCTAGGAATTTTCGTTGCTATGCACGGGTACTCGTCTAGTTTATAAAATGTGTAGGTTTTTCTTTAAAAGATATAAGTTTTTTTAGAATTCGTAATTAAATTTCACAATAAATTTCACAATAAATTTCGTATTATTTCGCAATTAATTTGTAATATGTCATTTTTTTTACTTAGTTTTTAGTAACAAAACACAAAATCTTCCATCATGATATTTTCAAAAAAAAAGTTGTAAAAAAATTTTTAAAAAATTAACAAATGGACATCAAATTAAAGAGGATAAAAAAAATATGTCTATTGGTATAATTTGTTTGATAAAAAATTTTATAATTTTCACATATACATGAGATCAAAAGACGATGGTTGTGTA
This sequence comes from Artemisia annua, assembly GCA_014162995.1. Classification (NCBI taxonomy): domain Eukaryota; kingdom Viridiplantae; phylum Streptophyta; class Magnoliopsida; order Asterales; family Asteraceae; genus Artemisia; species Artemisia annua. The sequence continues at coordinate 22,879 of LBNU01034067.1, forward strand.
ATTAGAATGAAAAGGAATTTTTTAGATATAAATATAAGTATAAGTTATAAGCATTTTTTTGAAGTTTAGGATGTTAATGGTATGCATTGTAAATCGAGGGGTTTTTTTTTATATCAATGGATAAATGAGGGGTTTATGTTGCACCGCTGAACATCTTCTTAAATATTGGTTTGATATTTGTGCATGGGAGAAGTTGCAAACGCTGCAATCATGCATTATATAGAGTTAGGATCAAATAAGAAGAAAAATTAAAATGAGAAAGATAAGAAGAAACAACAACCACACATTTCAGATGCACCTATTAAAACAGATGCATCTCCCCTTGAAAATCTCTCCCTTATTTGAAATGTGTGGCTAGAAATTCTTCTTATTCTTCTCATTTTAGTTTTTCTTCTTACCGGATCCCTTTCCTTAGCACCGGAGTTAAGTCGCAATGCCTCTTGAGTGTCTTTTTTTTGTTATCTATCCAACTATTTAGCTACCATAATCCAAAAAACGCTTATAAGGTATTTAAGAACTCAATTTATAATTAAGAATTTCTACAACCACATAAATTTCTTATATATATATACGATTACATTATTAATTATAGATCATTAGCCTCCTTAACTCTAATTTTTACTTGCAACTTACAACAATATCATCAAATTTTCCATCAATGGCAGCCACACCAAACTTGAATGAGCTGAAAGAAGCAGCTGGGTCTGACAATCTAGCTTATGCATTTAAGCTTTTGTTCATTCATGACAAATCAGAAGAGCAAGGTTTTCTCATGCGTATAGGGGAGGAAAGCACTCAGTTGAGGGCCATTATAGAAAAGAAGGAGCAAACCATCACTGAGACTGATTCATTTGGGCATTTTAATGCCGTTGCTGCAACTGGGCATGATTGCCTGTTTGAAACTGAAATGAGGGACCGCAGGAAGCTTGATTTGCTGGCTCAACTACTGGTGTTGGCTCGTGAAGGCATGGATGAGAAGGATGATCATTTGGAGAGGATGTAAGATGCTGAAGTGAAAGATGATGAAGATTCTGATGATGATTAGGATTTGATGGTTGTTTTCTTTTGTGTTTTGATGTGTTCAGTTGTTTGTGGTTGATCTTTGTTATATCTGAATGGTAATTGTATGGATGTAAAAATTATGAATTAATGTAAAAACTGAACAATGACCAGTGATTCACTATTATTTGTGATACGATATAATTTTAACATGTAGCAGTGCACTTGATATAATACTGTGATATTGTTGTTTGTTATCTACATCCACACACTGAGCAATTAGCTCAGACGCATTTTCTTTTTTCGGTTACTTATGGTTAAAGGGGACATTTGACGAGATCTAGTTGGACCTTAGGGACTATGCATTTGGAGACTTGGCAGATTTGGTAGTGCATTATCAAGGAAATGGAAGAATATTTGGACTACAACATCCCAAATTAGTTTAGATAGTCACTTGTTCTATAATTCATAGAAGTTTGCTAAATTTACTAAATACGCACTTTCTCACCGCAACAATCCTAGTTTGGATACCTCTATTGAGCTTATATACACAGGAGCATCGACCAAACTTGTCGTTAAGAGGATTATAGACTATGCATACACTTGTAGTACTAACCAACTGACTATCAAGTTTTTCATTTCTAAGACTTTAAAACACCTTTCCCTTTCATTCAATGATAAATACACATGTTTCTGTATACAAAATTTAGACTGGCATTTACCGTCTTTGGGAACTTTGTATTTGACAAACATCGAAATTATGAATGCTAGTGGTAAGATTGTTAGCCTTTTTGACAGGTGGGTGACCTTAAAGGGTCTTACACTTAGTTGGATGGACTTGCATGGCTTAGATATCTTCAAAATTTCTGCTTCGCACTCCTCAGCTTACAAATCTGACGGCATGGGCTCCTACCATGGAATTTCTTGCTTTGATTTTATGAAGTTGTCTACAGACCGATTCAGTTGTCTACAGAACGTGAATCTCTCCATGTCATTAATTTATGAATTCCCGAACTACTCAGATTGTTCCAGCAACTTCGCAATACCAAATGTCTTATTCTTGATATGAATATCATTGAGGTATAAAAATATCAATTGTAATTCTTATTGTTATGTGTTACTGTCCATTGTCCTTGACTACGTTAACTGTAACCACTCAAGGGTGACCTAGTAGCAAAAGAGCTTGTGACTACCGCTTTAAAAGTGGCCACGTAAACCTCTTGAAAAGGGAGGGCTTTTCCGAGCTCAAACCCCGTATATTAGTCGGCCAAAAGGTTGGAAACAATGGTTACCCAAAGAAAAAAAACTACGTTAACTGTGTTGTGGATAAAACATGTAACTCTTCCACTAAAGTAGAGAATTTAGTGTCTTAAGCCCCATCTCAAAAGAAACTCGACGGTATTTTAGGTAGCAGAATAAATTTAAATTAACTAGACAAGTAACGTGCATAGCAACGAGATTTTCTAGTGGCAGATAGTTATAGTGATATTTTGGTTTCACAAAGTGTTTCACAAAACGCTTAACCAAAATATCATTATAATTGTATGCCGCTATAAAATCCCATTGCTATAAATCACTATAACTATCTGCCGCTAAAAAATCCGGTTGTTATGCACGGGTACTCGTCTAGTTAATATAAATTTATTCTTCTCCCTACAAAATGTAGAAGGTCAAATAATATTACTTTAGTGGAAGAGTTACATGTTTTATCCACAACACAGTGTACAAAGTTAACGTAGTTAAATACTAACTAATCGTAATCTAGCTGCTATAACAATAGTAAGGACAATGGACAGTAACACATAAAGATAAGAATTACAAATGATATTTGTATACCTTAACGATATTCATATCAAGAATATGACATTTGGTATTGTGAAGTTGCTGGAACAATATGAGTAGTCAGGGAACATGTCTCTTTTCTTCATAAATGAATGACATGGAGAGATTCACGTTCTGTAGACAATTGAATCTATCTGTGGACAACTTCAGAAAATCAAAACAAGACGTAGGTGCCCTGAATGATGTTCTTAGATTAGTAAGTTGGGGAGAAGGCACATTTAAAACCTTCGGAAGTCCATGGGGCTTTTTAATTATGAGATTACGAAGATGTAGAGCACAAATTCTAAAGATATCGAAGCCATGCAAGTCCATCCAGCTAAAGTGTAAGGTCCTTTAAGGTCATAATTTCGATGTTTGTCAAATATAGAGTTTCCAAAGATGGTAAATCACAGTCTGAATTCTGTATGCAGCACCATATGTATTTATCATTGAATGAAGGGAAAAGTGTTTTAAAGTCTTAGAAATGAAAAAATATTGTGGGATTATAATGGATTTGGTAGTTAACAACTTGATGGTCACTTGGTTTGTACTACAAGTGTATGCATAGTCAAAAATCCTCTTAACGACAGGTTTGGTCACTACTCTTGTGTATATAAGCTCAACAGAGGAAACCGAACTAGGATTGTTGCGGTGAGAAAGTGTGTGTTTTGTAAACTCAGCAAACTTAATTTGAATTACCGAACAAGCGACTATCCAAACTAATTTGGGATGTTGTAGTCCAAACATTCTTCTATTTCCACAACAATGCACTACCAAATCCATAAAGTCTCCAAATGCATAGTCTCTAAGGTCCGGCCAGCTCTCGTAAAACATCCCCGTTAATCTTGAGTACCCGAAAAAAGAAAATGCGGCTGAGCTAATTGCTCAGTGCGCTGTTGTAGATAACAAACAACAATATCACAATATTGAAGAGAAAAGACAATTAAAAGGAGATCATTTTGTAGATCAAAAAGATAATTATCACCCATCATATCAACAACTCAACACCAAAGTGATCAAAGAAAATATAAGGTTGAAGGAAAAATGGTTTGGGATATTTATATTGAGTATCCTATATAATATCTTATCAAGTGCACTCCCATGTGCTAAAATCATATCGTATCACAAATCATAGTGATTCGCTTGTCGCGACTCTAGTGCATCGAACATCGACGGAAGGTTTGTATGGGCACTACACTATTCAACCGCATGATAATATCCGATAATAAAAATATCATATCACAAACATATCCATACACCTCCCAAATCATAAAAGGCTCCATACATGAGCATATCATATTAAAAGGCTCCACACATGAGCAAATCATATCATATCATGTAAAATCATAAGGGGGAAAAGCCGTGGAGTAATAACACCGCCACAAATAATGTCACGCCATTGGTGCCTCAATGACGTGGCCATGGTACCTTTATGGCTAGTTGCTCGGTGAACATATAAACCAACCCAAACACCATTTTCATAAAATAAGTTTAAACGTGGTTTTCATAAAATTTATATTCACCTTGCATGAGGCATATGGGAACAAAAATAAGCGCTCATATAAAAGTCGAATCACATTATTCCAAAAAATTAATTTTTAAAATAATTTTTCTCAAGCATCATCAAGGTATATTTTAAAATATTTCCACAGTACATCATCATTATAGAATGCATTTCTCAAACCGATCATATAGCTTAAGAATGTCCAAAGGATTATCATAGCATCGCAAAGGAATTCAACGAGAGTATATGAAAGAACGACAAAAGAGAGTACGATCATGCAAAGATATGAATATATCAACGATTCAAGATAACACGAAAAAGAACATCCATACAAACATAACAATGATCAAAAGAACGAATATATGAAATCTTAAGCAGTCAAACGCACACTTGGTAATAGTGATCAACCTATTGCACCTTCAAGTAATCTAAAATGATTTTGGACTAAGTATTAGTACGATTATTATTATTATTATTATTATTATTACCAATTGGTTATTTATTAAACCATTATGTATGTGTTCTAATATATATTGCATAACCTCGTCATTGTTCTAATGTTTTTTATAACTAAATATAGGTAATTATCTATTTTTGTTACTTAACTAATTAATGATCTTTCTATGATATTTAGTTTTGGGTTAATTCCATATATACCCAACTTAAACCCCTATATTTCATATTTACCCAATTAAATATCATAATACCATATATATCCAATTTAAATATCATATTTGTTATTCGTACCCATTTTATATTTAAAACGAATAAAAACTCAATTTACATTGTTAAATGTCCATATACCCTTAACGTAAACACAAATTCCCCAGAGACTACATGTCAACAACTACCCAAGGCCAAATCTATACTATAATGGGGGAAGGACTCTCTCAAAAAAAAATTCAGATGTACAAAAAATGATGCATGGTTTACAACACTTTAAAGCAAGCTAATATTCATAATTACAACAACCAAAGCGTGGTGTACAACAACAATTAGAACATAACGAAATTCAGACACAATGTACATTAATAGCATTAAAAACACCCCTACACCCAATATTACAATCATTTAAACACAATGTACAATATAATTAAATGGCTAAACAATTCATCACAAATAACAAAAAACTAACGCTTGGCCTACAAAAAACTTACGCTTGGCCTACGAAACATAGACATAAAATAGGGGTTTTTGCATATATATCTTTCCGAAAATGCGTAATTGCACACATATATATATATATCCACATGCATAAAAACCATTGTACTATGTGCATCAAAAACTTGTACAAAAGATATATATATGCAATTATTCACTTTGGGAGGGATATATATGCAATTCTGCCTAAAATAAATGTTCATTATGGTTTAAATAAACATAAACCTTTTTATCTTTTTTATACTTTTTTATAAAGCTACCATAGTTTTAAGGACCAAAGCATAGAAATAGTATAACCATATAAGAAATGTATCTTCTTCCTGTGCTAGCTCTGTTTTCACGTAACTTGTTTGATGATTATTTCGTTTCAAGCTAAATTGTTTTATAAAGTATAGCATTTAGACACTTAGTAACTCACTATCGTTATTATGCAAAGCCTTATGCCAAAAGAGCAACCCAACGATTCGAAAACCCGATTCATCTTTACTTAAAAGTGAGTATATTATATCAAGAGTGTTTTCATTAGGCTAATTACTTAAACCGAATTATATGTATATGAAAATAAGCGATCCATTTCATAACACTAAGTTTTTTTTTTTAACCGATCAACAACATGTATATATTTCGAGCCATGAATAGTCATATATGCGATATGAAGTATTTGAATGTAAATTGATTCTAGAGTTTACCTCCTAGCAGAAAGAAACAGTTCAAGACAGAAGATGAATAAGAGTAGTAGCACCAAATCAAACACGAACACGAACACTATCGAAACCCAAACCTACACTTATACGAATAGCTGAACCCCAAAATGCAGCCCTATCACGAGCTATAACCCACCAGCGAAAGAACCAAAAGCCGTTACCCGAACATGAGCCCATCAAAACAACTCGAGCAGTTTCCAAACTTGAACAATCCCCGATGTGAACCATACCCGAACTCGATAAACACTCAGATATCTAGGTTTTTATTTTTGCAGCGGTAGTTTTATTTCTTGGTTTAGGGATGGCCGGATGGAATGATTGAATTTGATAGGCATGTATATATATGGACGCGGGTACTATCCTTTCGTAAAAAAAAGGATTTAATTTGGACGTGATTTGTTTCATTGTTTGACTAAACATTGATGACTATAATGTGTTTCCTGTTTTCTTATTTGGACATGATTTGGAAGTGATTTGGACGTGCAACAAACTACCCCAAGCAAGAAAAAGAGATGCATATAGTAAACATATTGACAAGTTCTTGTTTGCTTAGTAAATAATTAGTTGAGAGAATTGAGGGGTATAAAAACTAAGATTATGGCTGATAACTTGGGCTAATGCATGTAGACGTGATTTCTAGTATTTCATATAACTGTTTCAGAAATTTTCGTTCACATATGTTCATTCATTAGTTTCCATCTTCTTATAAAAATATATTCCATCCGTCCCCATAAAAAGTATCCACCTTACCATTTATATTTCAAAATAAGTGTCCAGTTTTATATGAATACATTAATTATTGCGTATGAAGATCTAGAAAATATTAGTGTAAAGCGTAAAAAGGTCTTTATTCCGATCACATGGCAAAACATAAAAAAAAAAAACTAACTGTGTGCCTAAATGTTCGATTGGTTACATTGGTAAAGATTGCTGATTAATTCATGTCAAAATAACAACAGTAAATTAATTGCATACATACCTGTGATGGTCACGATAGGAGGTAATAATTACATAAGGGCGTAAGAGTTGCGATCCTTTAGAAAGTAAACAAAATTAAAAAGGCTAGAAAGCCACTCACAATGTGACAAGCGTCCCCCACCCACTCCCTCCCTTTTTTCTTATTAAATTCAGTTAGGGGGCATTTTGGTCCTTTTAACCCCTTTTTTTAATCACCTCAAAATTTTAAACGTAAATAACTTTCAAACGACAAACTTTTATGTAAAACCGATTTCACCATAATTTTTAAAGTTTAATTTTCTTTAATTTGGTATAAATCTTTTTAATTTTTTCGAAACTTTTTTTTGACATATTCATGGGGTCATGATTTTCTTGATGTTTTTGCTATTTTCGACCCTATTTTTTACCTTAAAAATTGCCGAATCATAAAATACTTAAAACACGAAAGTTGTAGATTTTGATTCACTCTTTACACATGTTTTTGAATCACTCAAATCCGATGTTATATGAGTAAGATATCACACGTTAAATATGGTGTTTTACTCACATTTATTGCACACAAGGTGTCTGATGAAATGTCTAGCTTAGATTTTTAGTGTTAAAATTGAGCTAAATGCACTAACTGATGAACCTATAACCTAACTGATGAACAATACATGATTTAACTGATGAACAAAACATAATCTAACTGATGAACCTATAACCTAACCGATGAACCTATAACGTAACTGATGAACGATACATAATTTAATTGATGAACAAAACATAATCTAACTGATGAACCTATAACCTAACTGATGAACAAAATATAATCTAACTGATGAACCTATAACCTAACTGATCAACCTATAAACTAACTAATGAACCTATAACTGATGAACGTTATCAAAAATAACTGATGAATTGATAAACATTGTGTGTTTATTAGAAAATTGATGAACTCATAAACAATACTAACTTGAACTGATGAACATTATTAAACAAAATTAACTAAGAACTGATGAACATTATCAAAAATAAACGGATCAAATACAAACAACTGATGAACTAATGAACAACTTTTTGTTATCGATGAATAACTCTTTCTATTAATAAAAAAAAATTTCTTATTCTGCAAATAGTAATGAACAACATTTTTCATTTGACATGATGAGATATCTCATATAAAAATGAAAAGTGATCACATGTACTGAATTTGTTTCAACTCCATTTCTAATCAATGAACAATAAATTAAATACTAAATTATGTACATACTGTTGTTGGTGGCTATGAGCCCAGAACAGGGTAAGATAATCAATAGCCTAACTACGTACCAATTAAGGTTACCGGATATCACTTGGAATCGTGTTATCACTTTCCAAAGTAAACTATTCGACCCTAATGCCTGGGTATCACGAATATCTACTTGGGATAAGACCAAATGTTTGTTATTGAATTAGGCACAATTCAACAACCCTTTTGCTTTCAAGTGTTTAGTTCATCTGTTCTATATCTCATGCAGTTGTGTTTGATCTCCCATTTATAGGTAAGATCACTCAACCCTAGTCAATGGAATTATGAGTGATTAACGGCCCATTAATCGCTCATAATTAGCCTCCATAATGATAGGTACTAGTGGTTACACGACCAATTAAACGTGGTCAT
>LBNU01034068.1:1270-22682 GCA_014162995.1 Artemisia annua
ATTTTCATTCTTACGTTATAAGCCCGTTTACCTTGACCTTTTCCGTATGAAGTTAGAATGGGTTTAATCTATGCCTAATTTTTTGGATTTTTAGATGCTTATTTAGCGAGCTTCTGCTTCTTTTTACCCATTGGACCCATCAACAGCCACTTTTCTGTTATTTTAGTTCTTTATTCTCACTCTATTTGACTAGAATCTCTGGTACAGAGCTTAGTTTTGTTGCTTATAACTGTAGTATTTATTACTTTTTAGGAATTTTTCTTAATCTTTTTAGGACACCAAAGTAGCCTTCTTTCCATTTTTTCTGCATCAAGCTTAAGTATAGGAAGTTTATTCTTTTTAGGATTTCTAGTTCTTTACGTGCTTTCATGACGCCTTTCATTAGTTCCCTCGCATCGCGTCTCGCGCCGTCTCGCGTATTTCCCTATCTTCAGCTAATTTAGCCTTTAGATTAGCTTTGTTTTCGAAATCCCGTCCCTTAACATTAGTGAACTGCTATCCATCCCTCTTTTCTCTTATTATACATTTCATAAAAAGTTTTAGTTTTAGAAATGCTAGCTTATTTAATGTTGCAATAAAAATTGAAAAAAAAAAATATTTTGCAAAAAGGGAAGGAGCAGGGGTCGAACCCTGGACCTCCCCCTTTCTAAACCTCTCAACACACACCGCAAACCAACTGCCCTAGGGTCTTTGTCATGTTACATGTTTTCTTTTTTATGTTTATAGTAATCTTAGCCTTTTTAGCTTATTTAGCTCGTTTTGCTTATTATTGCTTATTCCAATAAGTTAGGGTCGTGTTCTTATTTTTCCTAGATTAAGCATATCTTAAAATACTTTCCTGTCAATTTTTAGATTTTTCCAAAAAGCTTTAGTATTTTTAATCATTTAATGTAGTTAAAATAGATTTCATAACTAATTAATAAAAACTAAAAAAAAAAATATTTTTCTTTTTATAAAATTTTCTTTTAATATTAAGTTTGTAAAAGTTTCATTTTCACCCCCTGTAGTTTGTTTTTACATATTTCCACTTTTCCAGCACGCATTTACGTTTTTAGGATTATTTGTAATTCTGTGTTTGTTAATACTGTTTCATTATCTTAATTCCAAGCAATCAGTAGTGTAAAATCAAATCAAAATCTTTATCTGTTACTATTCCCTAATCACTCATTCCCAAAACGTTTCCAAAACACAATTTCAATCTCGTTGGGACTTAACGACCCGTGAGTACACTGTGCTTTCAACGGATCATAAATTGATCACTCTCTCCCTCATTTGACTTAGTTGACCACACCTGGTTGACTGGTTAGTTTGGGAGGAGTCACAGGGCACTTTAAGTCGTAAACCCAGTAAACTCGAATGAAATATCCACATAGTACTCCTCACATGAAGCTCCCTAGTATTGTGTTATGCTTCTAATTTTAATGCTTTTACAAAATCTACCCTAGACTTATAATACTTATATTATTTAGAATTATAACTATCTAGACTTATTACAATTAGTCCCAATACTTATATATTTTAGGAAAATGGCAGAAATGACCATTGGGCTTACAAATTTTCAATATTTACTATTTATACCCTTAACTTTATAACTTTTGCAAAACTAGTCCTTATTAGTTTATAACTTATTTTAATTTCTATCCTAAGGTTTCAAACTTTGCAAAAAGAGTTCTTGTACTTATAAATTCTAGGAAACGTCAAAAATAGTCCGTAGACTCAATATTTTCAGAAAGTTACCATATATACCCCTATGCATGGAAAACTTTGCAAAACTAGTCCTAATTCCATGCAAACTATATTTTTATGAAACAAAAAGGTTTCCTAGCTTATGTTTAACTAATATTAGCTTATCTAAGTTACCTAAATAGCATATAACTTAATATAAGGGACTATAGCATAAAAATGCCAATTCGACTTTTATTAGGGTTTTAAAAAGATAACTAGCAAGTTTAAGTGATCAAGGCTTAGGCAAGGGTTCCTATGTGATCTAAGGCATCCTAATACTATCCTAGGACTGAACTAAAGCTAATAGAACAAGTAAGTGACTAGGGAGGGCATAACGAGTGGTTAACTAGGGTTTAGGGTTTTCTTGATGACAAAAAAACTCAACAAGCATGCAAGGCCTACCTAGCTCGACTCCTAAGTCTACAAGGGAAGGAAGTAGTTAATGGCCACTTCCTTATGTTCATATAATTGATAATCAAAGAATGCTTGTATGCTATGATGGAAGCGTGGGAAGAAGAATAATTGAGGTTGATGTTCCTAAATGTGTTAACTAAAGGTATGTGCAGTTGGGAAAAGTGGATATAGGAATGGTAAGTTTTTCGACCCTTTGGCTCTGTATGGATAAGCACATATACTACGGAAATCAAATATACATTAAAAAGGTTAAGCCTTAATTATTCTCTCAAGATAATCTGATGATGTTTTCTCTACAGGTTGCATGCATAACTTAATGCACTACAAGAAGCATCAGGAGGGAAGAAGATAATCTGATCTAAAAGATGCCTACCCAAGAGTCATGCAAGATTTACCGGTATACATACATACACGTATGTATGCATGCATATGTCATGACATGTACATCTTATGTCTACGCTCGGTTTTCTCACATGGGCAAATTTATGTGGCCGTTTCACGAGTGAAGAGCAAAAAAGGTCTTAAGATGTTTGTGACAAAGATGGTAATTACACCAATACTACAATAATGTTGTGTATGAAGATGTGCTTCATAGATTATGATTTTTTTTTACATGTATGGTTTCAATTTTTTTCAATAATTTCTTTTATTGCAAGACTTGATGTTACAATTATTATATACAAGAGTTTTTGTTTTATATTATGTGTATCGATGTCCTACTGATATTTTTTTTTAAGATACATAAAAGGTAGCCGCCCAGCGGGCGGCCTGGAGCTAGTAGAAATATATATTAAAGATTGAAGACAATTGGGGTAGTTTGAATTATTTGGAGTTATAATTTATTTTGATAGCAACTTCCTTATGAAAAGTCAAAAATACAATAAGTTTACTTAGGACATCTTGTATTCTTCCATTTCCATGTATCTTAATTTAAAAATTATGTCACCAAAAGTCTGTTATTGCTTAGGATAACATTATGCATTTGTCAATGAAACAAATGTCAATGACCCACTTAACTGTAAATGAGAAAGAGTACTTGCTTAGTTGCATCAACCTATGTCCTTGTTATTTGAATGCTCGGTCATCTCAGGCGAAGGTATGAGGGAAAAAGGAAACCTTATATTTTGGACACGCCCATGTTTTATTTCATCGTTTGTCAAAGTGTTTGGTGTTACTTCTTGACCACCAACTTAGGTATTTTTATATTTTTTGGTCATAGGTATAATTGATAGTGATTTAAAATTAAAATGGTATGCTTCGACTCTTTATTATAGTTGGGTGGCATGATTAGACTTTTAGCTAAATGTGATGTCATCTTTATATATTTATAGCGGATAGCATACGTGGGTTTTAACTCAATGGATGAAGGTTATACGATCAGCAATAACAATATTTGTTTGGAGAACCAATTTTTAGACAACGACTAGCTAAGGCTCACGACAAGCTATTCTTGAAGAACCAATCTCCAGGCAACAACCTGCATAAGAGTCTGTCCTCCTAGATCGTTATTATCACGCATAAACATATCATTAGTCCGGGGTTAGTGCGGCGGGCATTTGTGACATATAGACAATACATAGTACGAAGATTCCCATATCACTAGGGGTGTTTACAAATTGGGTAATATACGCATAAACCGAAAGCGAATAACGCTGAACCGAATTTATGACCGAACAGAATTTGCTAAAACCGAACCGAACCGAATTAAATATTCGGTTTCCGGTTTGGATATGGTTTTGGTAAAATGAAAACCGAATCAAACTGAAAACCGAATTCACATAAATGTATTTACCTTTTATATATTTGTATTAAAAATAATATTAATAAAACTCTTTCATAGTATACATATACTATTTTTTAAGTGTGATTTTTTTTTCTTTATTTTTCGCTTAAAATCTATATAATTAAATAAAAAAAGTACGTAATTCGGGTTAACCTGAAAACTGAAACGAATTTAAATTCGGTTTTCGGTTCGGTTTAATCCAATTTCAGTTCCTTTTGTTTCGGTTTCCGGTTTTACTCAGAAAAAATTAACCGACCAACCCGATAACTGAATCGATGAACACCCCTACGTTACACCAAGAGCCAAGCATATCACGCTACATGCCATTCTTGTCTCCTTTATGGGATGACTCCCATGTGGGTCTCCCAAGAACACGGATCATACACAACCCTAAATGCATTCATATAAATACACATGCATTTCCTAGAGAACAAGTAAGTTCCTCTTATTCATTTTTACACGCTAAACCCTAGTTGTATGTGAGATTTACCAGTTAGCATAGCTTTAGATAAACACTCTTATCTTTAGGTTTTTACCTCTCAAAGGAAACGAACATACGACGAGCCTGATCTCATACCATAAAACTTACCCTAATCCTTGTTTTATATACCATATGTAAACACTAGCTATATACACATGTGTATGCACGGAACTTCGACATAAATCTGACTTAATATGTTTTAACATAAGTTACAATATATTTACATTTTAATTATTTTGTGGATACAATTATCTAATTTTGATAACACACTTGATTAAGAAGGTAAATTATATCTTGTTAATTTCTATCTTGGCAGCTCGTCCGAATGCATAAACAAGGTTTTTGAATAAGGTTTTTTATAACACTCTATAGAATCTTTTTATATGCATAAACGAGGTTTTAAAATGTCCTAATTAGATCAATATGAGGTATTTACCAATATTGATCCAACTATGACATTCTAAAAGATTTGTTCTCTTATTATATAATAAAAGATGTTAGCCTAAGTATTGTAGTTAAGCTTTGCTAACAAGGATGGGTTATTCAAATAACATGGTTAGTTAAGGTCTAACTTTATGTCTTATTAATGTTGTAGTACAGTACAGGTTATGAAGGGTTGGAAAGACTACAAATCACTAATTCACTGTTAGGTATTTGGGAACAAAATGAAAATTAGATAGGAACTAGCAAGTGCAACTATTACCAACTTACTCATTTAAGAAGGTCCAAACTTTGTTATGGTTCCTACCTTATCCATTACCGACTTACTCGTAGTACTTAACTTGGTGTGTGACTACTCATAAGATAGGGTTATCTTAAAGGATGAGGTTGGGTCACGATTAGCAATCATGTACTAAATTAATTTATACTATTATTAGTAGGAAAGTACTTGGGTTGTAAATTTTGATTGAGTTTTTTTAACTAAATTAATTTATAATATTATTAGTAGGAAAGTACTTGGGTTGTAAATTTTGATTGAGTTTTTTTTATCAAAGTAATTGATATGAACATTTCTCTCACAAACAAAGCTGTGAGGTCTATTGACGGATCCGGGTTCTTTTTTGTTTGTGAGGGAAGTGACCGGTCATGTTAGAAATAACTTGTTAGGGGCCAAAATAAAAAACACGGTAAAACATTAGAGGGAATATATGTAACTTAAGCTTTTTACATTTTAAAACTGTTTGGGCGGAGCATCGAATGTCACGAACTGTCGATCATGGACTGGACTTTATATTTGCAAGCGACACCCCTCATCTTTTCTCGTTTATTTAAAACTTCCAAAAACTTTAAATTGATACAATTTGTAAGATACTTTATCCTTATTATAATATTATCCAATCATATACGTCCATGTGGACGGTCAAAACTAATTGATTAATTAACGAACATTAGAAAAAAATGGAGAATTTTTTATAAATACTTGAAGCATGGAAAGGCACATGGCATCATGCAATTGCTTTTTGGCATGTCTGTCGTACGATTTTTAAAATCAAATTCTTTTTGTTAAAAAGATATGTATATTGGTCCTATGATGATACGATAAATCGTTTATATTAACAAAGTTGTAACTTTAAATTGAAAGCTAAGTTAATGAATGAGCTTTCATCATACGATTTAGTTATAAGAATTATTTACAAATCTTTCCGTACTGTGAATTTATTTATAGTTTAAGAAAAAGATCACTCTAGATCTTTGTGGTCTCCTTGAAAGAATTTGAGAAAACAATTTTCAGATATCTGCTTTTTTATAAAGTAAAAAAATACTAATCATAATATGCACATCCTTTACAGTTGAAAAGAATTCAAGAATCTTTTGTTAGTTATTCACTTTACAACTGTTTTTTAGAAGCAATGCCAAACGAATAAAATAAACACAACCTTATGAAACTCAAGTGAGTGACTTGGGTTCATACATCTGGGCCTATACCATTTCTTAAATTCAAACAATGATTTTGCATTATTATTAGAGAATCAAACGTTAACACATGAATTATGTATCCTTCCTCATATTGACCTTAACTTTGGAACAAAGATCTTCTCAGGTTAGTCTTTATATTTTAGGGTAAATTGCAAAAATGGTCATTCACGTTCCACAAAATCGCAAAAATGGGACCGAGTCAAAAAGTAGGGCAAAAAAGACACCCACGTTCCACATTTTCGCAAAATCGCCACCGAGAGGCATTTTCCGTTAGTTTTCCCGTTAAGTGCCACGTCCATGAGGGTAGTATCGTCATTTCACCCCTTTCCCGCCAATAACTTCAGTTGCCAGTGTTTTGTTTTACAAATTTAGTCCTTTAGAGCAATACTTTATATACGGGTCTCAATTTCTTCCAAGGAGAACATTAGTTTCACTGGTAAAGATCTTGAGAATGGGTAAGCTTTCGCAAAATCGTGCACGCAGTGCCCCGATACCTGATTTAAGAGTCCTGTACGGTAAGCATTTTCTGTTCCATTTTCTTGTTTTTCATTTAAAGTTGTTATTGTTATTCGAAGTTAATGATTTTTTGTATGTGTTGCACAACATTGAGTGAAAAAATGTTTACTTTGGAAATCCATCACAATGGTCAATTTACCTCAACATCAGGGAGAATCTATCTCTTTGGAGATACAGATTGGTTTGACGGAATTCACTGTGACGTTTTCTCCATGGGCTTATTGGGCGAAATGTTAAAGGATTTGGGTTACACGGATCGTACCCTTGTGTATACTCACTTTAGGTTACCTGGGGAGTCACTGGATGATGGTTTGCTACCACTAAAGTCTGACGAAGATGTGAAGACACTTGTGGAGTATGTTCCTTTTTTTACACAGTTGGAGTTGTATATTGAAACCGGTGTTTCAATTGTTGAGTGTGAGATGATGGATCGAATGATGACTAAGGGAAAGGGTGTGGTGAAAGAAGAAATAGTGGATGATGATGTGAATGAGCTGCTGGAAAGGGTGTTGATGGTGAGACTGGAAACAATGGGAAATTACTATTGTTAGAGTGGCATAAAGAGTGGCATAAGACAAGCCAACCTGATAAGGCTGGACCTGTTTATGATTCTGATTCTGACAATGGCTTCCCACCAACATTTTCTGCTGGAAAAATGATTGCAAATCATTCAAAGAGGCTGAGTGATGAGTTTGAATTCAGGAGGTTATTGGTAGAGATTGACCAAGAGTTTATGGGGGAGGATTCAAGTGAGGATTCCATTGAGGCCACAGATGTGGTCGAATTTGATGATGCTTATTATGATGACACAAGTGATGGCTGTACTATCAGTGGAAAGGAAGGAGATCTTCACACATGGATTAGTGATGAAGAGGTTGAGCAAGGAAAAGCACTTGACTGGACTGATGATCCATACCATTTAGTTGATGTTCCTGAACCTGAAGAGATGCATGCGATTGAAGAGCCTCAAGAGCCTGAAGAGCCTCAAGATATTAGTGACATGTTTGCTGAAATAGATCAAGCATTGGATGAAATTGATGACATAGTTGCAGCTGGAGAAGGAACAGAGGTGTATGCTATTTTTGCTGAACCAATTAGTTTCAGTTTGGTTCCACTTGTGGTCGTTGGTGAAGAAAGGTTTGCAAATTTGGATGTTGATGGTGTTGATGGTGATGATGGTGAACAAAGAGTTCGTGATGTGGCTGTGATACCAGATGATCAGTGTGCTCTAGTAGTTGGAAATGAGGGATGTATGCCAGTTGTTGAAGGAGATGTGATTAAGGACAAAGAGGTTGCTAAACAAGGAGATGAGCCAGTTCAAGTGCTTGAAAAAAATGGAGTTGGGCAAGATGGAGTGATCGCAGAGGACAAGTTTGAAGACCAAGGAAGATCAATCAAGAGGCGAAGACTGATGGCTGACAAAAAACCCAAGGTTGCTGCTGACAAGAAACCCAATGATGATGCTGACAAGAATCCCAAGGATGATGCTAAATAATGGTTATGCTGGTTATGCTTTTATGTTTAGGTCAATAAATTGTTGTGATTCTGCTATGGTCTTTTAGTAGATCATTTATAACAATGTTTACTTTATTAATGTTTATGTATCGGTTATGTAATCTTAACTAGGTTCAATGTCATGTTATCAAATCTAATGGAAGCACCTTTCTAGGCAATTTTGGGATGCCAAAAACTTGGTAACCCAAACGTTTTTCATTTACTACCCAAACACGCCTAAAACACAGGTTCACATGTACTTACCACGCCTATTTAAAGCCTATATCTCGAGTAACTTCATCATCCATCCAGTAAATCAACACAGTAATACTTTTTTGAATCAAATTTACCAAAACAATGTCTCAATTTGTCCTTCTTGAAGAACTCGCTGCTGCTGCTAACTCAACCGAGTTACCATACCAAATGACTGTGTTTTTTGCTAGGGAGACAGAACGTGATGTCAAGTATGCCAAGGAGCTGTTTGTGGCATATCAAGAGTTGCTTGATGTTGTCGTTCAAAGGAACAAGATGATCTCTGAAATGGAACTGGTGCGTCCCTCGGTGCAGATGTACAAATGCTTGGAGTTCATGAAGAAGCTTCAAAGGTCTGATGTTATGGAGCTTTTGGACTTGAAGAAGAAGATGGCAGAGGCGAAGCTCAAGCTCTTCAACAAGCATGCATTTGTCAAGGGACTTTAGAGTTTCTTTCATGGTCATCTTTGTATTGCTTGTTCCTTTTATGTTTCCATCCTTCCTTGTCATGAATTTTATGTTTTGAACTTGAATGATAATATTATGATTTTCTTATGTTTCTGCCATCTACGTTTTGTTCTGTTCATTTATTATGTTTCTGTCATCTATGATCTGTTATGTTTTGTTATGTTTATGAATGTTTCTGTCAACCATTGGGTATATTTGCAAAAGTCAACCATAATGTTAATTTGCAAAAGTCAAAATTGATTGTCAATTTGGGTAATTTTGGGTATTTTTGTGCCTTCTTTTTAGATCCATTTGGGCAAAATTGATTGTCAATTTCGGTTGTTTATGAATGTTTATGAATGTTTCTGTCAATTTGCAAAAGTCAACCATAATGTACAATCATGTGCAAAAGTCAAACATGATTGTCAAAATGGGCAATTCTGGGTCCTATGTGCAAAAGTCAAAGTATAACGCAAAACAAAAGATCAAGGTAAGTTACATTTACAACCATAGCATTTACCATTCATCAAAAGATCGGGACCAAAAGGATGGGGTACATAAACCACTAAAACTAACACATCAACTAACAAACTACACTAATTGCCACAAAATGGCCAGACACCTTCCTCAAAACAAACATCCTCCAACAACGACGACACAAACCCATTCTCTTCATCCGGAACACTCACATCACCGGCATCATCCACATGTAGAGGCGGCGGCAGGCCCTGGGTAGGCGGCATCAGGCTCTGGGGAGGCGGCATGACACTCTGGTAGTCCTGGTACTCCGGCTGATCAAACGTGGTAACATAAGCCGAAGTGATGGTGGGGTTCATGGGGTTTTTCCTTTTTGTGTTTTTCCGCCTACCACCTCCAACAGGGATGTCCCGGAGCACGCCGCCATGGGTCCAGTGTCTGCGGCATCTACGGCAAAAGTGACGTGGCTGCGATGTGTTGTAGTTGTTATAGTAGCAAAACTTAGTGTCTTCTGAGAAACAACGGGGACATGGCCTTTGCTGTTGGCGTTGTGTGACAGTTGTTGTCACCAACGTTGAAGTCTCCTGGTGAGTGTTGGTGGTGGTGGTTGTGGTTATGGTGGTGGTTATGATGGCTGTGTTTTCTGACATTTGCGGTGACTGCATTTTTTGCCTAATCGTTTTTTTACACCGGTCAACTCGAGTCGTGGTGGAGAAGATGTTGGTTATAGGGGGGTTTATGGGGGTAGAGGTTTGATTTTACTTTGCAAATTTAGCCATTGAGGTCTAATCACATTGATACCAAGCACAGAGGTGATTATGGCGACAAATTTAATAAGTATGAACAGTAAAATGACGATACTACCCTCATGGACGTGGCACTTAACGGGAAAACTAACGGAAAAGGCCTCTCGGTGGCGATTTTGCGAAAATGTGGAACCTGGGTGTCTTTTTTGCGCTACTTTTTGACTCGGTCCCATTTTTGCAAAAATGTGGAACGTGAATGACTATTTTTGCAATTTACCCTATATTTTAAATAGGTTATATTGACCTTTAACTTTAAAATTCATATCATCTCATGTTAAAGTCATGTTGCACTATTTTTTGTTGATCATTAGACCACTCCCACCGGCCTCGTTGGTGGTTGTGACACCGATGGAACCACCTCGACGGTGGTGCGTTGGTTGGGGTTCGTCGGTTTCGCGACAAGGAAAGGGACGAGTGTTTTTTGTTTTTTGTATGTGAATTTTTTGTGAGGTATATTTTGCTTAGTGATGAAATAGACATATCACAATTGGCAGAGATGTATCAGTTTAAAAAGTGCTGATATAACGTTAAGGTGATACAATTAACACGGAAAAAAATGCATCACATTGAAAGTGCTTGAGAACACCTTAATATATTCATGACTAAATGCTACTACTAAGAGTTGTATTATTGTTGGTTTACGACGACAAACATTAAAATAAAAAAAATAAATAAATAAAAAAAAATTAACTTGTTGTATGTGTGATAGTAAAGCGTATATCACTCGTTTATGCTCTCTTTGTCTCATATTAAATGTTTAAATTATTATTTTGGTATGTTTCATAATAGTGTCTATTTTGTATTTTTTTTAATTAACAAAAATAGATTTTAGTGGGTAGATATAATATTTGATTAGTGTAAAATATAGTTAGTGAGATTTTTTTAGAAATTTGTTCATTATAAAAGTATGATGAACTACGGAATATTATATTTTTTGATAAAGGTAAGAGATTCGTTGAGAAGAAAAAACTAAAATGAAAAAAATAAGAATGATTTTCAGCCACATATTTAAAATAAAAGAAAGAATTTCGAAAATAGATGTTTCTCTTTTAGTAAATGCATCAAAAATGTATAATTATGATATTTCTTCTTCATTTTAATTTTTGCTTTCATAACTTTTTGAATAAAACAATAAGAATAATTGTTATAAAAAGTGCCTCGTTTGTCTTAAAAAAATAAAAACTGATTGCAAAAGTTAAAGATTATTTGACTTTTTCATGAAAGACTTTTCATGAGTTGTCTGCCGTCTCGATTGAATTCGTTGGGAGTTTGTCAAGCGGTCGTTCATGCCAACGAAGGGACCCTCTCTCAATACCACTTGTCTTTGCTTCAAATCTAACTTTTCACATTAAAATACCATATCTTCTTTGGCTTAAAGAAAGTACAACAAAATAACAGTAATATTTTACTCGATTTTTTTTTTTTTTTTTATTTTTTATTTTATTTTTTTTTTATCTTAGAAATTTGGATTTACTTTTCTTAAATATTGTTTCTCCTTTCCACTTTGCCCTACTTGCAACCAAATTCGTTACATGCGTAATAAGTTAAAAATAAAGCTAACAAAATGTAGGTTTTTATGTTTACATTTACTATGAGTTTATCAACTTATTTAGTTCGATTTATATTCCATAAGCCTATGTTTTCGGTCTTATTTCTTAATTGGGACCTTCCATTTCATCCTTAAATCATTATAATCTTCAACACATGAAGTAAACTGAAAAACTTAGCTTATAACATATACAAAACGAGTCAAATATGCTTAACAAACACCATATTATACCACCACTAGTACATAAAGCTCTTTTCGGAAACTAAACATGCATGTATTATAAAAGGATTTCTAGTAACACATTAAAGTATTGAACTAGTTTATTTTTTTATTTTTTTTAATAATTGTTTGGTACAATAAAATCAAGTTTTGATATGGTTTAAGTGTGTGTTTATTAAGGTCACGTGAGGCGGCTTCATAGGCAACATGGTTTGACTAGTGGGGACGGATAATTCAACGTGATCACGACGTGTCGTGCCCATATTCGCGCTACACTAATTCAAACTAGTATTATTCTCCTTAAACATGTTTTACCCATTTAAATGTGCGTTATCGTTTATTATTATATCATTCAAATTTGGTAAATCTATTAACTAACATAACTTTATATTTAACGTGAATCTTGATGTCGATCACTAAGCCTTCGTCACAAGCACAACGTACTCTACTTGACTACTAATTAGGAGTTAGGACCACATACATTACCAATATCACTATCCATGTTGTCATGACTCTATTATGGTTTGGAAGAAGAATCTCGACTAAATGATCCTAAAATAACAACCCGGAACTTTGATATGTTTTGCGACCAAAACTTCGTTAAATTAGTCTTAGATACATTTTTTGTTTTAACGGATCTTGTTTTTCTATTTCTTTTTACCGTTACGTTCCAGGATGCGTTGACAATCCTTACAAGAGTATCGGGCAATTTCATGGTGTTACAACCTACTAACCTAGTCATTTAGACATTGCTTATAATCCACTATGTTGCCCATGAACTTTGTATCTATTCGGTTTAGAATTATAACTCACATCCAAATAAAAATACTACATTGAATTAAGATTGTTTAAAAAGTATTAAACGACGGATAAGTTTGGTTAGCTGGCTGGCCACCTAACCAAACTTAAGATTGTTTGAAAAGTATTAAACGATAGGTAAGTTCGGTTAGCTGGCTAGCCAACTAACAAAACTTATTTAACGTCTAATAAAAATTCGTATGTTACATATTCGC
The DNA here is from genome assembly GCA_014162995.1 of Artemisia annua. Classification (NCBI taxonomy): domain Eukaryota; kingdom Viridiplantae; phylum Streptophyta; class Magnoliopsida; order Asterales; family Asteraceae; genus Artemisia; species Artemisia annua. The sequence continues at coordinate 14,364 of LBNU01034068.1, forward strand.
AGATTAACGTCGATGCAAAATGTTCATACGATTAGTAACTTACTAACGTAGCATTGTAGCAAGACTAATGTTATCACCGGTCACTAGATGTCAAGGTCAAATAAAAATAAAAACATGGGGCAGACAAGTGAGAATGGGAGATGATTCAAATTAATTGGCCCATTGTTTGGACTGGGCCTTCATTCATCCTTAGTACTTGTTCATTCTGTTTCATCATCTATACTCTATAGTGCTATACTGATTTTGTAAAAAGTATAGTCTTAAACTGTTAATGCTATTATGCTAATTAATTTTCAAATTCGCAAGCATTTGAAAAAGATCAATGCCTAAACGCCCCACTAAACAACTCAGTCACAACAATATCAACTATGTTCCAAATCCGATGAATAGCTGCTTCAAAAAAGTTTTGCACTTGCAAAGATTTTATGTTAGATGATCATTGAAACACAACGTCAAACTTATAGACCACTAAGGAATTTTGATACTCAAAAAGTCAAATGACACTCTTGCTCTCACAATCCAAAACTCATTCAGCCGAATGTGAACTAATGCAACATTGCCATTTCAAAAGAAATTGGGCTTAATGATGACAAGAATGATAACGAAAACAATGAACTTTTCAACCTGCTATGGGTGGTGGCAATGGTCACGGTTTGCATTCGGCATCAACCCAAACCGCACGGCAACACCGCAGCCACCCATGCGGTTTGGTGGGCTTCGGCATCACATGCTGCAACGACATGAAGCAAACTCCAAGGAAATATGACCGTTGGAACAATTAAAGGGAAAAGAAATATGGCCGTTGGCAAAAAAAAAAAAAAAAAAACTTTATAAACTACCTGCAATTCACACGAACAATTCACATATTTCACACAAACAATTCACATATTTTCACACAAACAATCTTTTTTACAATGGTTTCATCCTCTTCTTCTTCATCCGACGAGTTATTTATTCCCGACGACTCTTTCGAACTATGGTTATCCGGTAGTACCCTATCAACCTTTTTAGCCGTGTACGATTCCATTGAAGACACGACAAGCTCTACCAAAACTCGGGAGTCTGTCACCCGTTTTCGTGAAAAAGCTTTACAAACTCTAATGAATGACTATTTCGTCGAACGGCCAAAGTTTCCCGATCATGTTTTTCGTGATAGGTTTCGTATGAATTAAAGTTTGTTTTTAAGAATTGTTGGTGATGTTGAAGCGAGATTCGAATGGTTTCAAGAGGGCCAAGACGCGAGGGGAAAAAAAAGTTTCACGGCGTTACAAAAATGCACATCGGCCATTCGGCAACTCTCAACGGGTGAACCTCCGGACAGATTTGATGGCTATTTAAACATGGCACGAAGAACGTCAGGTTATATTTTTTTTAAGTTCTCGTTATTATTTTTTTAAGTTTTTGTTATTTATTTTTTTTTAAAAACTTGTCGTTATTTTTTTTTAAAGTTATCGTTATTAATTTTTTTAAAGTTTTCGTTATATTTTTTTTATAGGAGAATGCCTTGATAATTTTTGCCATGCGATTATTGAATTATATGGTTGAGAGTTCTTACGTAGGCCGACATCCCATGACGTTGCACGCTTATTCGAGGCACATGAAGAAAAACATCACATTTCTGGAATGCTTGGTAGCATTGATTGTATACATTTCGTTTGGCGTAATTGTCCTAGACATTTGAAAGGCCAATATAAGCGAGGTGATCATCAATACCCTACTATTATGCTTGAAGCCATCGCTTCATACGATTTGTGGATTTGGCATCGTTTTTTGGTTCTCCCGGTGCAAACAACGATATCAATGTTTTGAATCAGTCTCCATTGTATCTTACGGAGCGAAATAGAACGGCGCCGAACAGTTCATTTCATGTAAATGGACGCCTTTACAAACGTAGATATTATCTTACCGATGGAATCTATCCTACGTATTCAACGTTTGTTAAAGCATATAAGTATCCCACTGACCCGAAGGAAAAGAGATTCAAGAAGCTAGAAGAGTCTGCAAGAAAAGATGTCTAGCGAGCTTTTGGTCGTCTTAAGGCAAAATGGATGATTCTCAATCGTCCTCTCCGGTCTATGACGGTCGAAAAGATTCGACAACTCGTTTATACGTGTATCATATTTCACAATATGTTTTTAAAAGACGACCAGGTGGCAATATCACCGGTTCATATAATGGATCAGCCGGTCGCGCCAGTTTATGACGATAGTGTACTACAGGAGTTACTCGATGAAGATATCCATTACCGTCTTCGTTATGATCTTACGGAGCACGTAGAGGCTCAAGACTTACCATACCTCGATGACTAGTTATTTTTTTTTTTATTTTTTTAAGTATTATGTAATTTTCTTTTAATTATTAAGGTAAAATGCAAAAATGGTCCCTAAACTTCCACGAAATCGCAGAAATGGGACCGAGACAAAAAGTAACGCAAAAAAATCACTAACGTTACGCAAATGTGCAAAAAAGCCACCGAGAGGCATTTTCCGTTAGTTTTCCCGTTAAGTGCCACGTCCATGAGGGTAGTCTCGTCATTTCATGGTTCTTTTTATCTCCCGCCAATTATACAGAGGACTATTGTTGCAAACAACGTAAACTATTACTAGAGTGCCTTTTTCAGAGTACATTAAATCCCCAAAACCAACCCAATTAACATATCCGTTGTGGAGATAATCAACCCTCAAACCCTAACATAAAAAAAATCAAATCGCAACAACGAAACCCAGCTATGAAGAATAATGATAAGAATGATAAGGGAAAGTGTTTGTTGATAAGGGGGGGGGGAGGAATCATCCGAAAAGTCATGGGGCAAGGTTTTATTAAATGATGAAGTCTTTGAGGATGTTTTGGATGAATTCGGTGATAAAGTTATTGCCAATATGGTTCGTATGCAAACATAGGGAAGGAGATGATTGAAGAAATTCTTGAATGGATGTGGAACAGAACCTTCAACAAACCAAATGTGGGTGCTAGCGGTGCCATATCCATTCATACCATTGGAAGTGGTAGCGGTTGCTCCAATGAGGTAGTTGCATTTTCAAAAAGAGAGAGGGGAAGGCCGGTTGGGAGTGGCAAGAAGAAGAAGGAGAAAGAGGCTGGAAAGAAGAAGAAGGATGGGAGTCCTAATCCGAGTACAGTTACAGAAAAAAGGAAAAGGGGAAGGCCTGTTGGGACTGGCAAGAAGAAGAAGGAGGCTGGCAAGAAGAAGAAGGAGGGGAGTCCTAATCCGAGTACAGTTACTGAAAAAAAGGAAGAGGGGAATGCCTGTTGGGACTGGCAAGAAGAAGAAGGAGGATGGCAAGAAGAAGAAGGAGGGGAGTCCTAATCCGAGTACAGTTACTGAAAAAAGGAAGAGGGGAAGGGAAAATGGGACTGGCAAGAAGAGGAAGGTGAAGGAAGAGCATACGGATCTTGGTATGTTAATGTAGTATACTTCATTTGTTTGCTTTTTTAAATTTGTTTATGTAGGCTGCTATGATATGTTTGATAGACTTTTATATGCATCTCATTTGCTAGGTTTAGGATAAACAGAGTATTATGTTTTTAAGTAGGCTGTTAGAATATCANTAGGCCCCTGCAAAAAGGAAGAGGGGAAGGGAAAATGGGACTGGCAAGAAGAGGAAGGTGAAGGAAGAGCATACGGATCTTGGTATGTTAATGTAGTATACTTCATTTGTTTGCTTTTTTAAATTTGTTTATGTAGGCTGCTATGATATGTTTGATAGACTTTTATATGCATCTCATTTGCTAGGTTTAGGATAAACAGAGTATTATGTTTTTAAGTAGGCTGTTAGAATATCATAAGTGCGAGTGTTTGGCATTACTAAACTACTGCTATAGAGAGTGTTTGGCATTACTAAAGTACTGCTACAGTTACTAAGTCTTCACATTAGTTATAAGTAAGTCTTCACATTGGTTGTACCTAAGTCTTCACATTGGTTCTAAGTAAGTCTGATTGTGTATCTTGAGTGTCTCAGGAACAAAATAGTTTGGTTTCTATATCACCACATTGACTTATTAACTAAACTACAACTGTGTGGTGAGATATACAACACTGCATTGCTCTGCTTCACTTGAGTCTGCATAATTGTTTCATTGACTGCTGCTGCATTAACTTTAGCATGTATACCATTAGTTTCGTAGGTGCTGGTATGTCTTGACAGTGTGTTACTTTAATTGCCTATTGACGTTTGAATTTAAACGGTGGCAGGTTTCAATTTAAGTGATTATGACGATGAAATTGTGTTCAGAATGCACAATAATGGGTTCTTTGAATTTGCTCCTTTGAGATATGTAGAAAGGAAGGTTTCTTCAATGTGTGTCTTTGTCCATGAAAAACATATCTTTACCCTTGGTCTGGATGATATGTTATCACGCATTACGGGAGAAAAATGGGATGTCTTTTTTTGTTTGCCTGGCAAATCATTAGAAGAAGGTTTGAAATTGATTCACACAGACAATGATGTGCATACAATGATCAAACTAGGTTGTCGGGCTGGTTTTGTAGACTTGTTTGTTGCTCACACAAAACAGATGTTATCTTAATACTATTTAAAAAAACATTGATTCAGATGGTGAAGGTGGGGAGGTTGTCGAATGGGTTGAAGAAGATGCTAGCTTGCGGTGCTCTAGTACTTCAACTCCTTTTAGGACTAGCACTTCAAAACTTTATAGGAAAGTGGAAGATGTTGATGCTTCAAAACCTGAATCCGGGAAGCATAAAAAGAGGGTGAAGAGGTCTATGTATAAGGGAAAAGGAAAGATGGTTGATGAGGCTGTTGTTGTTACCAGGAACAAACCGGCTGGTATTGTCATTAGAGACGGTGGTTCTATGAAGAACCCAGCAGGTGTTGGTTCAGTGAATGTGAGAGCAAGGGGTGGGAGTATTTTGAGACCAAGAATCACTAATTGCGTACTGGGTCTACGGGCACCAAGATCAATGGGTAACAATGTGGTGTTATTTTGACTAGGTGAGTCTAATGAATTTTTTAGCAAATATTTTGGATACATTGCATTGCCTATTATAGTAACCTCATTTCATTGCATATATTGACTGTGTAGGTGTAGTTGATCACATGTTGGTTCATCCAGTAGAAGGTTTGAAGATTAACATATGGGTTCATGTATTGGGAATATGTAATGTGTAGAAACTAAAACACTTTAATTTGGTTGTATTTACTAATGTAATTTGACTAATGTAACTTGAACTATTCTACCTCTGTTTCGAATACACCAAAGGGTGTGGGCAGGCATTGTGATGGGTTCATCTTTTTGGTACATGCCGAACAATATTATGTAAATTGAAGTATTTCATATGGGGTTAAATGTTTAGTCAAGCTTCACTCCTATCAATACTCTGTTTTGGGTTAAATGTTTATTGATGCTTGACTCCCATGAAAACTCTGTTATTGCATCCAATTTCTTATGCATAATATGTTTGTGTTTGTTTTGTGTTTCTATCATTTGCTTCGATTAATAGCATTTACTATGAATATGTTTGTGTTTGTTTTGTGGTTCTGTTATTTGCTTCGATTAGTAGCATTTACAATTATTTGTGTATTGTATTATTGTTTCAATTCTGTCAGTTTCATGTTTGTGAATGTGTTTGTGATACGAATCGAACAATGTATATCAAGAGAAACGGGATCAAACGACCCCTTCCATTCATAAACCATAGGGATACATTTACAACCTTATGGGAAACCACAACCCCTAACTACATCATCACCTACATCTATCTAGCTTACGACACTACGACAGTGGCACTAAAATGAACAAAAGAAACCACAACTCCACAAGTGCCAAACCACCTACTNATTAGGATTAACCCATTGTTTTACACCCGTATATTTGTTATAATTACATTGACTTCATTGGTCAGGTGATTTTCCCACACTCTTTGCGTTGTATCCACTTTTGGTACACGATACCCCTAGTACACCCCTCTGAGCCTATCCTTTCGTTTCGACCTTTGAGCATCTTACTCAAAGTGAGAATTTGCAAAACTTGATGCGTGGTTTTGCAACCTTACAACAGGTTTTACCTCTCGAGGGATCTTAAGAGGCTTACAACCCCACCAGGCAATGTACCTGACCGATGTAGTATAGGATAGTGGTAAGTACGGGGGATTGATCGTTCTCTCACAAGGAATAGTGTTCGTTAGGATTGAAAAGCTGCTCTAATAGGTCTAAAGGTGGAAGGAAGATTCTTTTTGTATTTTTATATTTTTTAGAAAGCAATTAAAATCTCGGTTTTGGAAGAAGGGCGGAATTAGTTGTTAATCAACTAACCCAAGTTTACTACTTATGCAAATTAAAATAAATAAATATCTAAACTATTGTGGTTGTAAAAACAATATGGAGAAAATTATGTTTACTTAGATTTCATTACTCCCTAACTATCTTCTACCGGTTAATTGATATGTGTGTTACTTGTGTGGATGAAGGGTGTATTCCTAATAACTCATGGAATGGCATACATATCTCTCCAATTCTATGAGCTCTTATCTCGCCCTATGCCATGCACGGCACAACCATAGGGGTTGTAAACAGTGGCTCATGCGTTAAATACTACCTTAATAGCCTAGTATGCCTCGACTACATGTTTCCCAAGACGTTCAAGCACGTTACCATAAAGGAGGTTGGCCAGTTTTCTTGAGCCTAACATCGATGAAACAATCATCCCAACAAACAACAACACACACCAATTAACCAATAATTAATAGTTAGGTTTCATTAGATCTAAGCAAACACTAGAGAATTTAGCTACTCATGTTAATTGAAAGACAAGCAAGATAGATAGACAACCAACACATAGACATATTGATTGAATTAAAGTGAAGACTTATCTTTAATTAAGCACTAGGGTTCCTAGGGTTGGAAACCCTAAAAGTCACAGAAAATTCGTCTTTAGGGTTTGCCCTAAAAGTTCTCCACAAAGTTCCACACATAATGAATGAAAAATAGAAAACTATATACAGATTTTAAGTTCGGACGGCGTCAGCTTATAGGGTCTGACACCGTCAACTCGCCGCCATTAGGGTTCTCGGATGGCCTAGATCCATTTGGGACGTGGTCAGCATGTAAAACCTTCTGGGCCGTCTCTCTTTAACTTTGTTCCTGACGGCCTACACCATTTAACACCTGACAGCGTCAGGTGTAAATTCTTGGAATCTTTCTGGCCCGTCATTTGATAATTGAATTCCATTCTTTTGTCATCCTTGCTGACGGCGTCACCTTGTGACTTCTGACGCCGTCAGGTTGTAAAATCCTGCTTCTTTAAGACTTTATCGTTTTCTTCACTTTTATGCTCAAAAAACGTCCAAATGTGCATGTTTTCTAGAATTCCTCTCAAAAGCACCTAAAATGACAAAAGGAACGATTTAGGGCAATATTTGATCACATTTATACGAATTAGGGATTAAATGACCCCCTAAAAGCGTAACACTTTTCGTCTCATCAAATACCCTTACACTTGAGATTTGCTTGTCCTTAAGCAAATGAGCTTTTATTCCAATCAAAATATGAGTTAGGGGTCATTTAACACGAATATAAAAGTAATTACAACAAATAGTTATTAGACCCTAATCATAACAAGCACGGAAATCATACACTAGCACCTCACAAATAGTGTTTGGATTCTCACATCTCTCAAATGTCATAAAGTTTATATCTCATAAATGGAAACGGAAAATAACACTCACTACCTGTCATAGCAAATAGATTACCATAGGCTTGGGAAAGGATCAATTACTCCTCCACTAGGCATAAGCACCTAAGATAAACTATCAAAGAGGGCTTTATAAAGGGTTGTAACGTAAGGTGTAGGGATATGATAACACAGTTTGGTTGGAATAAAGGGTATTTTACTGGTGGCAAGTTAATTATCATGATCAAATACATGCACTCTACATCGTTGCTTAAGTCAAGACTCGACTCAATCTTAGTCTAAAAATGAAATAACAAAAGTAAAAAGGAACATAAAAGGAAATGGGATGGTAGTCCGTATGTTTTTTTTTTTTCATATTTTTTTTGTATTTTTCTTGATTTTTCGATTTTTTTTTCATACACTCTTGCCCTACCATCCAAAATAATACATCATAGGGGATTTGCATTCCCCTTACACTTGAATCTTTACATAACTTTACAATCACTAGTCTAATGACTCGAATTAAGATAATCGAAAAACTTGGAGTACTTTTAAAATGTTTAGCACATATGGGGGTAATAATGTTGCTCTTCCCCATTACTTTATCACGCTAGTACTTTACCCAATCGTCCCAATCGTCCCAAAACAATATGTACAAGGATATGACTTAAC
>LBNU01034068.1:38273-51035 GCA_014162995.1 Artemisia annua
TAACCTTCTGGGCCGTCTCTCTTTAACTTTGTTCCAGACGGCCTACACCTTTTAACACCTGACGGCGTCAGGTGTGTAAATTCTTGAAATCTTTCTGGCCCGTCATTTGATAATTGAATTCCACTCTTTTGTCATCCTTGCTGACGGCGTCACCTTGTGACTTCTGACGCCGTCAGGTTGTAAAATCCTGTTTCTTTAAGACTTTGTCGTTTTCTTCACTTTTATGCTCCAAAAACGTCAAAATGTGCATGTTTTCCAGAATTCCTCTCAAAAGTACCTAAAATGACAAAAGGAACGATTTAGGGCAATATTTGATCACATTTATACGAATTAGGGATTAAATGACCCCCTAAAAGCGTAACACTTTTCGTCTCATCAGGCACCTACTCATCAACTCTTGTGCATGATGAATGTCCTCCTCAACCTCTCGCTGTTAATGGGTTAACATCATTTCCGATATGACAAACGAGTTACAGGCAATCACGAGATCAAGACAGCGAGACATGTTATTGGAAAAGGGAATGATAATTATTTGATTACGGGTGTGTGTGTGTTTCTGCTTGTGTGTGTGTGTGCAGGCGTTGACCATTTAATATGAAAACATAAAAATAACTTTGCAAATTAGCCATTGAGGTCATGTCACAATAGTCCTCCGTATAATTGGCGGGAGATTAAAAGAACCATGAAATGACGAGACTACCCTCATGGACGTGGCACTTAACGGGAAAACTAACGGAAAATGCCTCTCGGTGGCTTTTTTGCACATTTGCGTAACGTTAGTGGTTTTTTTGCGTTACTTTTTGTCTCGGTCCCATTTATGCGATTTCGTGGAAGTTTAGGGACCATTTTTGCATTTTACCCTTATTATTAATGAAATATTATGTTTTTATTAAATTGTTTATTATAATTTATGAATATAAAAAATAAAAAAATAAAATTAGGTGAGGTATGAGATCATAGTTGCCATTAAAAAAGTATGATGAGGTATGGTTGAGGTATGAGATGAGGTGGAATGATATTATTAGTGGATGATGAGGTATGGTTGAGGTATGAGATCATGACTGCCACCATCCTAACATTTTCCTCCTATAATATACAGCAATACAAACTAACACGTTACAATTTAATACCTTGGAATAAAAAATACAAACAATGATACAAGTCTGTTTTATTGAGCTTATGAGTTGAACAACAATGATACAAGTCTGTTTTATTGAGCTTATGAGTGGTTCAACTTATATTTTGCAAGCCTATGTTATTCGGTTAATTTTTCACCGTTTATGCTAACATTCACTTTCTATGTCATAAGGCTGGGCACAATGGTGACCCGGGTCATCCCCTGCCACATCAGTTTTCTCTCTCCGATGACCAGACATAACCAAGTTGTCACAGTCGATGACCGAGTTAATATTTATCACTAAAACTATAAAGAGGGTGTCGTAAAAATCGATCATATATTTTTTTTCTTAAAGGTAAATTCATTAAGAAAGAAAGCCTCAAAAGGCAAAAGTACAATGAAACAAAACAAAATGGCATTGGACATAGTTCCAAGCTCATAACATACATAACACTAACCAATGCAAACCTACAGGAGCAAACAGTCTAACTATTTAGCCAAGAGTACTCTGAATACATCAACTTGGATACTGAACTATCAGTATCACTGTGAAACATCACCATACTCCTAACTACATAGAAGACACATTCCTGTAGGAAGCAAATACAATATCAAAAAGAACAAATAACTAAAATCCAATACAATAAAATATCAATACACCAACCATAACCAGCAACCAACATACCACCAGAACAAACATATCTTCAATACTGAACTCCACAACTTCAATAAGCAACATCTTCAATACTTCAGCTAGATGGAATTGCCTCCTTAAAAACCTTTAACCAAGTAAAATCGATCATATTTTTTTACCGATAGTTGTTTTTTTTGTTTTGTTTTTTGTTTTGTTTTTTGTTTTTTTATTTTTTTTTGTTTTTTTGTTTTTCTTTCCTTTGTCCCACAGTGGTATTGACCGACTTCAAAGTCGGTCGACCACATCTCTCGACCGATAATTTCAGTTTCAGGTTAGCCTACTAAGTTAATAAGTAAAAACTAAGGCAGAAGAAGTAGATTTATGAAAAATTAACTTAACCAAATAAGGTTATAATTAAGAAGAAGAACAACTTAAACAAACACAAGTGTCATGTTTGGCGGAAAACATATTAGAGCAACTAGCGACTAGCAACTAACATTTTAAATGCAAAGTTTGTTTGGCAACAAGCAACTAGCATTTACATTTTGTGTAACTACTTCTATTAAAAATGCTTCTTTTAGGAAGTATTAAAATCATGTTGCTAGCGTTATGCTTATTAAATTACATATATACACTTACTTTAATGCGTGTATGTCATTTTAGATTATTTTACATTTTATAATTAGAGCTACAATTATGTTACTAAACGATTTTATTAAACAAACTACTGTCAACTACTACTACTAAATGCTACTGCTACGTTTCGCCAACATACCCCCAAGATCACATATTTACATATATATATGGACCATTGGGTAAGGATCCAGTGAGAAGAAAACTTATAATGAGAAGGATGAGAAATAACTATAACCACATATTTGAGATGCGTCGACTTGAATTAGATGCATCTTTATTCATTTAGATGCATCCCAATTAGTTTCAAAACTAATTTTGAAGTGAAAACGATGCAAAGTAGTACTTGCAACAAATTTGACCCGCAGAGGACAAAAAAACATAGGATTTTCCTAACTTGCTAAAATGCATCTAATATATGTATATGCATATAATTTTTAGTTAGAAAATATATTAGGGTGCATCTAAAAGATTAAGGATGCATCTAATTCAAGTCTATGCATCTCTAATATGTGATTATAGTTATTTCTCATCTTTCTCATTTTAAGAGTTCTTCTCATTTGATCCTAAGTCAAGGACGACTTGATAAAAGAGTTTTAGTTATTGGGCATAATTGCACATTTAAAAATCATACAAGTCATAATCCTGCTTTGCTGATATTCATCTGCGCTCAACTGCCTCCATTTCTTTGACTGGTTAATCAACAATAAACACATATCACAAAATACAAATCATATCCAAACAAACCCAACAAATCAACAATTACAATCACATCTCAACACTAATCAACTAATAAATATTTTTTACGAAATTTCAAATTACTGTTTACAATCATGTATATATCAACAGTTTCCATTACATTAAGGCAGCATCCGTTGACCCGACCCGCTTTCATCAACAATGTGAGCACATATTCTCTTTTTTTCAACTTTATATTTCTCTACTATCAGCCATTAGTTTACACTTTACAGTTTTACAAGATCTTAGCTTTATTTGAGCTCAAGTAATCCAGTTTAGGTAATAAAATTTTGTGAAATACTTCAAAATTAAAAAACATCAAATTGTTTAACTGATTATTATAGCTTAAGGGTGTGTTTGGAATTGACGTTTAGGAGCATTTACGACGTTGAGCGTTGTGATTTTTGATGCTCGTTTGGCAAGCAGTAAGTAGCTTTATCTATTTTTCCGGAATGCTCATTTTCGAACGCTCCAGGAAGTAGCATTTAGGAGCGTTGAATATTTAGGAGGTGTTTTACACATTATTATTACAACTACTGAACTTTTTTATAAAAAAATACAGCTCCTGCTCACAGCAGCTATTTTTGCCAAACACACCCAAAAACAGCAGAGACACATCAAATACTCGCTCGCAACGCCGTTATGTGATAGCTGATTATTTGACTTTTATAAATTTAATATCACTTAGGGCCTGTTTGTTTATAATTTTAATTAAGTTCTGTCTGCTGAATAAGTGTTTGAATACGAAAAAGCATCACCCTCATGACTTTTTTATATTAAGTCATGCTTTTGGAATGAGTCAGTAACAAATAAACACACACCGACTAAGCAGATTAAGAAATTTTATGAATTAAGACAATTAAGTCGGAATCAAAAGGCACCTAAGTCGGTTTGAACTTTGAAAAATTAATGCCAAACACCCCTTTACAATTCACATTTTTATGTATATTTATAGGTTGATACGAAATTTGATGCAAATTAACTCCTAAGGTTTGTACTATTTGGGTTATATAAGAAAATTAACGCCTAAGCTCATATCTCACACTAGTTCTTTGATTTTCAGGGAAGCTTCTACAAAAACACGGATATTAGAAACATGATGTGCTCTCGTGTAAGTGGTTTCGTGAAAATAGATACATTTTCTTTGCAGTTTCGGAAACAATATAATTTAGTAAAGCCGCTTCAAGTGAAAAGGGAGGATTCAGAAGGAACTTTAAGTGGGGAAAGTGTAATAGTAGATGAACAAACCTTAAATCGAGAACTGCAAATTGCTATCCAAAACGAAGACTATGCCCAAGCCGCCAAGATTAGGGATAACATCAAACATCTTCATGAAGATAGTAAGGCTGCAGTTTTAGCTGCAAATTCTCGTTTTTATAACGCATTTAGGAAAGGTGATTTAGCCGCTATGCAAGCCTTATGGTCGAAAAGTGAAAATGTTTGTGTTGTACATCCGGGTGTGAGTGGGATAAGTGGTTATGAACTTGTAATGGGAAGTTGGGAATTTGTGTGGGCGGATTATGAGTTCCCGTTGAATATTGAGGTTAAGGATGTTCAAGTTCAGGTGAGAGGTGATGTTGGGTATGTCACATGTGTTGAAATGGTGAGGACTACCGGTAAAAGTTGGGGAAGTCAGTTTGCGACTAATGTGTTTGAGAAAATTGATGGTCAATGGTTTATTTGTATTCATCACGCCTCTCATGTCGATTTGTGAATTTTTTTGAGACTATAAGCCATATAAGGTAACAAATCACACTATTAGAATGTCACTAGGATAGTTGTTTTGTTGCGGTTACGGAAGAGAAAAGAGTATGATTTGGTATATTGACGATACACATATTGATACCAGTTGAACCAATTGTGACCCTGTAATCACCAACTGCCACTGTGGCTGTGACAATAGCCAAATCAAGGATCTGGATCGGTTTAGGTGGAGGAATTTATTGTTTCATATAATTAGTTGTTGGATTGAGGTTGCTGTATTTTGATCATGGTTTAATGCATTAGATCATGTGAATGAGTATGTTTGTGGATTATATACGGAAACATTTAAGCTTATTAGACCAAGGAATGTGATCATTTTTCACAGTTTGATCTGCAAATTTTTATAAATAATGTGGATTTCATGAAGAGTATACTGACGTGCATCCCTTCGATTTATCTTTTCTCTTGTCTGTTTTTATTTACAAATTAAAACACGTTGCACTTATTTTGATTTTCCTTATCTGTTTTAATGTTGTTTGTTAACTTTTAAACTTTCATTCTTTTGCAGAATGAAAACACATACTATAAGATATTTAGCTTTAGCATTAAGAAGATGACGTGTAGTTTTAGCTTTAGGGAGAGCACTTCAGCTGATCCACAACTAAGTTCTAATGCACCGGTCAAATGTGGACTAGATTTTGTTGCTAGAATGTCATTGTTGCTCTTAAAGAGTGTTTGAAAAAGGGGTATTTTGTTCTTTGAAGTGTGTTTGAAAAGAGTATGTATGTTAAATGATTTAGCTTGTTTCTTTGAAGCAATTCGATCTCAACACAAAGGAGAATTTATGTCAATTCAGGATCTTCTAGACGAATGACCTCCCAAATAATAAAAGCCGTTCTTTGAGAGCTCCAGATATCCCTTCCGATTTTTGACAGCTATAGCAGCTAGCACCCCTCTAGCATGCAACCAAGCCTTTTATCACCATTTATCTTAATGTTAACATTATGTTCTTATATATGCAGTTGGATCCAGCAGGATGGTTACCGAAGTTCTTTGTGAATCGATTTAACACAAAACTGGTTATGATCATTGAAAACCTTTGGAAAGAAGCCCAAGCTTGCTCTGCTATTCCTTCCATAACTGATCCATCATGAAGAAAAGTGGCTTCATGTCACTTGTTTGGTTCAAAAATCTTTGGCAAACAGATAAATGTTATTATAATTCATGGGGTAAAGACCATAAAATAACAACGTACTTTCTCAAATTTACCGAGATGAAACACTAACTTTTTTATAAACATTTAAGCCAACCAAACTTATTTTCTTTGTCTTAATATCAACAAAAATATATTTATGCTTTTTCACGTAATATATATATATATATATATATATATATATATATATATATATATATATATATATATATATATATATATATATATATATATATATATATATATATTTTAAATCCTTGATAATTCCACCTGGCCATACCCGTTTGCCTACATGGCATATTATAATACCCAAAAAAAAACCCGAAACAAACCCGAAAATCTTCCCCCTTTTATAAACCCGATTGGTCTTTTACCCCCAAATAAAAACACGCAATTCCCATTTGATAAACCCTAATTTCTAATCCGATTGCAGGATGTCGTCAATTGAGTGCAAATGCGGGCTTCCTCTAATGTCTCTCACCTCTTGGACCCCTTCAAACCCTGAAAGACGTTTCGTTTGTTGCCCTAACAGATTTGTAAGTTGCTCGAATGTTGATTATGTAACTCTTTTATGCTAACATCACTTAATTTTAATTGCAGAAAACAGGGGTAAGGAAGTGTACGGCATGGGATTGGTGTGATCCTGAGTTAGACAATGGATGGTACAAAGCTCACTTGTATGAGATGTACAGGACTTTGACTCCTTACCAAAGGGTTCAAGTGCAAGATGAAGTAACAAGCCAAGAGAAACTTGCTGTTTTGGCTGTTGAAATGGAGCAACTTAAGGTTCAAATGAAGAAAAGTAAAAAAAGTTGCTTAATTTTGAAGTCAATTGTTATCTTGTTTGTGTTGGCTTGGTTTCTGTTTTAGTGTAATAGGGTAGGTTAGTTGTAGCAGGTTTGTGTTGATGTTACTGATGCAACCAACAAATTTTCATGTTACTGATGTAAAAGGGTAGGGTAAGGTTAGTTTGGCAAAAGTATGATGGTCTTTTGGTTGAAGCATGTTGGTTATAGCAGGTTTAATGTAGTAGACAGTTGTAATGGGTATCCCTTTATAATGAAATGACTTTTTTTTGGCAATTGGTATTTTGGCATTTGGTACTTTGGCATATTGGCAAAATAGCATTTGGTACAAAATAGCACAATGTTGATGTTGATGATGCAACTGATAGCACAATAACAGGATTAGTGTCACTACTTTTTGGTTCATTCAAGATGGCAAATGTATAAAATATTGCAAATGGATTAAAATACTGCATAATTGGTTCATTCAAGGTGGTCAAAAGCCACTTAAAGGTTCTTTACAAAAGATACCACGAAGCATGTGCCCACATGCTTTTGTGTCCACCAACACTGTCCAAAAGTAAACCAACAAATATGCAGATTAGCATCCTAAATATTCATTACACACCATTAAAACATAGTTATAATCCTAACATACTTAAACTATTCAGAATCAGAAACTCCAAATGCTTTCTCAGGGGTAGAACCAGTTCCTTCTTGGTCAAACTGATATGCTTTGCTCATCTGCAAATTCTTGATTCTTTCAGATCTGCCATTAGAAGATTCTTCCACATCTAATCTACATGTGGACCCAGGGTTGGTTTGTAAAACAACATTTCTATACTCATATAGTTTACTGTAATGCTCTATTAGACCCCCTTCATGCTCATATAACGCCCTCTGTTTTTCCCTTTTACACTGACCTAAACTGACATCTATCTTAAATTTCACTCTAATGTCATCTTTCATTTTTCTGTATGGCATATCAGGATCAGATATGATTTCTTTTGAATACTGGCCTGCAATCCACTTATAGTTTACAAGAGCACCCAAGTTGTAGTTCCTAGAGCATTTATGATCAGGTATGAGGGGCTTTATTTGGAATGAGTGCTCATTAGATATCCATGTAGCATATAGTCTAAAAGGACAACAATTACCGCTCTTTAGAGCTGAAATCTTCTTCTTCACTGGTTTCTTTTTTACCTTTTGCTTCTTTCTTTTACTTGTACCCTCCCCACAATCATTTCTAACAACATTTTCACCTTTATTCACTAGAGCTTTTTTCTGATTTGCCATCAACCTATTTTTGTCACCTTTTTAGCTGCACATTTGCCCTCATCAACATTCCTACCACAGTATACCAAAACAGACCTCCAGTCATTCTTCATATACCATAACTGATAACCATTTGCTACACCATAGTTGGCCAAAGCAAATTTCAGTTTTTGAGAGTCCTCATACCTCATACCTAAGATGGGTTTCATCTGATTCCAAGGTATATCAGGGTTAAAAGTTGGATAAACTACACCTTTCTTAACCTTATAAGCAGGGTCTATTGTTTTCTGCTCAGGATCTTCTTCTGGTTCAGCTACACTTACAGGGGCTTGTCTATGAACATAAGTCCTAAATAAACCCTTATCACTAGTAAGCTTATTTAAGAAAGGATCTTTTGTACTAAAATCCTTAATTACCACATCATCAGCCTCATTCTGAAAGTCCACATAATCTACTTCTTCACAGTCATCACTAGAATAGCTATCATCACTATCCTCTACATTTCGTTCCTTATCTTCCATTTCCAGTAAGTCTAAAACATCATAATCAACATGTTCTAAATAAAGATCCATCTTATTCCCATTCAGATAACCAGCTTTCAACAATTTAGAAACATCATTATAATTCTTAAGCTCTTTTATACCTAACTTCAATGGGGTACCCGTTTTACTATAATACAACCTATAGAAATATTTATTTGGAAATAACCTCTTCAATATTTTGACAAGGTTTTCATAGGACATACCTTCGAAAGAAACATCATTTATTTCTTTGATATCACCTTGTGAATATCTCCAAGGTCCACCAGTAAACAAACCATCATATCTAACATAAATGGTGAAAACCCCCTTCCTTGATTTCTTCTTCTTTGGTTCACCTGAAATTTAGGGTTACATCATAAATTAGGGCTTTACAAAATAACAGTTACAAATACAAATTGATCATTGTATAATGCATACCTTCAGTCATCACGCTAGTTGTTCAAATCAATTTCATGTAATTGGGATTGTATCGTTTTGAGAAAGAAATTAGGGTTTAGTTAAAAAAAAAAGAAAAAAAAGTGTATAGTGGGAAGTGATGGGGTGAAAGTATATATTTGGGAAATTAGGGTTGACTTTTTTAGCGGGAAGCCTACGTGGTTTTTTTTTTTTTTTTTTTTTTTTTTTTTTTTTTTTAATGACTAGGATAATAAAACTGTTAAATAATACAAGTGTAAATTAAATAAGCTACACGTGGAAAATCAGATATATTTTTGTTGATATTAGGACAAAGAAAGTAAGGGGCTGTTTCTTTTATTAAGTGATTGATAAAGATGTGGGTCACACATGTGGGTCCATTCTCTTAATTCGTCTGGTTGGGAAGGAGTAAGGCTTTGTATGCCTTTGGGATATAGATGTTGTAACATGAATAAGGGGTGTTTCTTTTTTCTTCTACACTAAGAGCCTTATAAATATATGTAGGGTCCATGCCTATTAGAGCCTCTTAATGGGGAGGTGTTAATATTTTTTGCCTTGTGGATATAGAGGAAGTAAGAGAAAATAAGTGGGCCCTACCTGAAAAGAAATACTATTAAATGTCATGTGGACCCAATCCCTTAGCTAAGAAAAAAAAGAAACACACCCTTAGGGCCTACTTAGTTACCCACACAGACATTCCAAGCAAAAAAGGGCCTACTTAGTTACCCACACAGACATTCCATCAATAAAAAACCAATAATATATATCAAAGGGCCTACTTAGTTACCCACACAGACATTCCAAGCAAAAAAGAAACAAACCCTAAGTTTAGTTGGCTTAAATGTTTATAAAAAAGTTAGTGTTTCATCTCGGTAAAATTGAGAAAGTACGTTGTTATTTTATGGTCTTTACTCTAATTCATGCAAATATATTCCGCCGGCCAATCATTTCATCAAATTTTAATAAAATTAGTAAACATAAATCGTAAGTTACTAAGGGTTGAGATAACTGATACATATTTTTATCAAGTTGATATGTATATGTAAAAACGGCCGTGCATTGTCATCGCGCTGCCGAAAAGGAATTATTTCCTTCACAATTTTCCTATGTGATATCGTGTTAGCAATGAATATCATTACATGTTTGGGGTTTGACATCTTAGTCATAAAATACTGTATGTAAATCTTATACGTAAAAAGGTAGATCTCATTGCTGCGCGCTACAAGAAATATTCTAATCTATTATTAAACTGTTTCTGTGTAAATATTATGGAATCTTCTCGTAGGAATTTCTTCAATGGAGTTAACAATATGGATAAGAGAATTTCTATGATTGGTTGGAAGAGAATTTTGGCTTCTAAGAAAAAAGGAAGGCTCGGAGTTTCTAGTTTTTTTTCTCTTAACCGTGCGCTCCTTTTCAAATGGATTTGGCGTTTCATCTCTCATGGTTCTTCTTTATGGTCTCATTTTATAAGGGCCATCTATGGTGATCGTGGTGCTCTCGACAACCCTCGTATGGTATCTAGACGTTCACCTTGGTTAAATATTATCCGTGAGTTCGATACTTTAACTAGTAAAGGTATTGATCTGAACTCCTTAGTAAAAAAGAAAGTGGGTAACAGTGATAATACTTCCTTTTGGAATGATACTTGGCTTAATGATTTCCCCTTGAAGCAGCTTTATCCAAGGTTGTATGCGTTGGAAAGTGATAAACATGTAAGCGTAGCGACCAAACTTAGGGAAACCAATCTTATTTCTTCTTTCAGGAGAGCCCCTCGTGGAGGGGTAGAAGAAGAGCAATTTCGCCTTCTTGTTGCTAGTACTGATCCCATCTTTATACCAGATATCAATGATAGATGGGTTTGGCGCCTTGAACCCTCAGGAGATTATTCAGTCAAATCAGCTCGTACTTATATAGATGACTCTTTATTGCCGACAGTGGGTGACCCTACTAGATGGATTAAAGTTGTTCCTATCAAGATCAACATATTTTCTTGGAGAATGTGTTTGGACAAGTTACCTACAAGGTTAAACTTATCTCTCCGTAGGGTAGATATTCCTCCATACTCTGTCCCGTCTGTAGTATCAACGTGGAGTCTACTTTGCATCTTCTTTTTTCTTGTCAATTGGCCCGTCAACTTATGCTTAAAGTGGCTTGTTGGTGGGAATTGGAGGTCCAAGATTGTCATTCTTATGATGATTGGCTCTGCTGGTTCAATAATTTTCGGATTTCTAAGAGTCTTAAAGATGTGCTGGAAGGCGTTTTCTATGTCATGTGGTGGGCTATTTGGAAATATCGTAATCAGGTTTTGTTTGGAAGTTCTCATCCGCGCTTGGAGTTTCTTTTTGATGAGATTGTTCTCTTATCTTATACTTGGTGCTATAATAGATGTAAATCGAATTTGGATTGGGTAACTTAGATGAAATGTCCTAGTTCCATTATTTTGTAATTTTTCTAGCTCCTTGCTAGTTTCTANAAAAAAAAAAAAAAAAAAAAAAAAAAAACCGTTTCTTTGTATATTTAAAACATAAAACCATACCCAACTGATGTGAAAATTGGAGCTCCAATAGCCAGTGACTTAGTTGCGAAAGTTTTGTGACTATTTTATTATCACTTAAGTGTGTGAGGTCTCAAATTTAATTATCAGACAATCTTGGATTGATCATATGCCAATCTCTAAAAAAGAAATGCTTGACCTGATTTAAGCATGTCTTTTAGTACAAGAAAAAGACATGCTTAGTGAAATCCTAAGCATTTTGCTAATAAATTCGATTGAAAAGAATTGTACATATCAAGTATGAAGATTTTCAGATAATTTATAAAGCATGAAAACGTGCATCTTAAAAGTGTTTAGGTGCAAAACAGGTTACTTATCTTACTTAAACACTTTTAAGTAAGCTAAGTAACCTGTTTTGCACCTAAACACTTTTAAGTAATAAAAATAATAATAAAAACCATTATACTATGTGCATCAAAAACTTATACAAAGGATATATATGCAATTATTCATTTTGGGAGGGGGATATATACGCAATTCTGCCTTAAAGGATTTATGATCCGAACAGGTAAAAACTAATTAAGAGATTTGCAAAAGAAAATATGTAGCCTAAAGTGTAAGCAGGATGACGCAAATAAACCGCTTAATTGTAAAGCTACGCGGGAAACAAACATATAAAAACCAATCCATCCGTTTATTCATTCATTATTCCAAAAACTCACTTACCAATTAACCAAACCATACAAAACAAACTTTTATTCGCTTATAAAGATTTGAATTAACGACAATGTTTCGTAAGTTATTGCTTTAATTTATCGTTTTTATATCATATCATATTTCTTATATTTTTTTAAAGGAGTGAGTTTGTAAATACGCAAGATACTTTCTCAAAAGTACCGAAATACGTAACCTACTAAAGATATTACTTATATCGCTAATAAACTTTCAAATTTTACACAATATACGTAATATTGACCGGATTTTTACCTGTTTGACCGGTTTGCAGGTTAAAACTTTAAAAAACTGACATTATTGGTCCCTGTGGTTTGCGTCCGTTTTCACCGGTCGTCCTTATACTCTTTTTTCAGTTATAAAAGTTACAATAATGGTCCTTGTCGTTTGGGTTGACTTTCACCTTTAGTCCCTTGACTTTATCTTCACTTGTTCGTCCGTGTTTACACGTGTAAAGTTCGTTTTTGCACGTTTTCGT
>LBNU01034070.1:0-12515 GCA_014162995.1 Artemisia annua
AAAAAAAAAAAGTTATATTTTAATATTTGATTATTATTTTTTCGGCTCTTCGCTTGAAACTGCCTTCAATAATAATATAATATACAGAGGGAATAGTCTCAATTATTTTTGTGTTATGCATATCCTCTTTTAGTATATTTTAGAGAGAAAATAATAATAATAATAATAATAATAATAATAATAATAATAATAAAATAAATAAATAAATAAAATTGGCAATAAAATTTAGAGTTGGACGTGTTCGCTTTTGCTTTTTATCGGGCTTGTAGTTACGGGCTTAATACATTGATGCTCTTTGAACCCAATCAAACCGTATGTTTTAAATAGCTTTCTTTTAACTTCACAAGTCCTTATGTAAAAGTATTAACGGGCCTGGGCTACTTGTCATCCCCATATTACTCTTTTGGTTACACTTTTATGTGAAGCATTAAACCATTAATATATATGACTTAGGATCAAATGAGAAGAAGTCTTAAAATGAGAAGAATGAGAAATAACTATAACCACACATTAGAGATGCCTCGACTTGAATTAGATGCATCCCTAATCTTTTAGATGCATCCTAATATATTTCCTAGCTAAAAACTAGATGCATATATATAAAAGAACTACATTGGAGTCCGTATTATACTCATGATGGGCTGAAATAGACAAATATATGAACTCCAATAGTCAAACCACCCACACCGAAATCATGACCATACTAGTAATAAACGGCACTTACCCACACTACCAAACCAATGCAACGTAAACCTCCAAAAACAACAAACAAATCATACATATAGGACACATTAGCCATAACATAGTCATCGCGGCTTTCCACGATAGACAGTACACCCGTTGAGTCATCACCAACACCTCATCGCGCCCTCGCTAAAAAAAACAATATAGGCAATATGCCATTCACGCCATAACAAGACAACCCACACTTTCATCAGCTCACACAGGCCTCGCACAAAACATTCCACTATACACGCTCACAAGCTGCATATAACAAAATTCCATCACCCAACAACACCAGCATATCTGGACGAATCACTTCACCAACACGGGTTCAGGACACCATTCGACCACCTAGCTACGTCGATCATGCATTAGCTGCGCACACAGACAGACTCTCATCAACATCATTCTACAACATCTCCAACCACATTTAGCGAGTATTGTAGTAGACTCAAACCACACACCCTCGGCGACCAAGTATCTACCCCTACAGTAACTAGCTTCCTTGACTTCCCTGTAAATGCATTGAAGATGAGACTTACGACTCCATATTATGACACACCCGTAGACTGTGCTAACGGGGTTCAGACCTTAGAACGACTTGTCACCCCGCCGGCCGTCAACCATACACCGTCAAGGAGGCATCCCTCACCACACGCGCGCAGGCATGTCCTCACGGGTCCCTCGAAGACCGCTAATCCATTCTGTCCCCTTGACAGCTCGCGCCCCTTTTCCTAGCCCCTTTTCTAGATCATAGTATCTTGTACCGCGCGCTCCTCTCTGACATCGCGTCCTCAAACCTTTTTCGACCTCTTGACACACCACTCGCCTTGGTTCTCGCGCTCGCAGCCAACTGTCTTCTCCTTTCACAAACTGTGGACAACCGTTAGCGACGCCTACACTTGGAGTGGAGAGCTACATTTTTGAGGTTTAACCAAAGAACTAGAAGCGTTTATCTTGGCAAATTTAATGTGGGTGACTTGGTTTTTGTCCAAAAACTTGTTCCGCATCAACTTGGGAGGCAAGACCGAGTTTCTTTGAAATTTTGGTCGTTCCAGATCTAAACGTAGTCGTTGTCTAACAACTGATTGGTTCTATTCGATGGTAAAACTGGTTTCCCAAGATTGATGTTATTTGCAAACTTAGTGTTCACACTAATTCCCTATTGCTTTTTCTTACTCGTTCTTCACATTGTTGTACCAAAGCCTGTCAAACTCGCGAAGTTTACCCCACGTAAGTCGTACGAATCTTACGTGCCACCAGTCAAAATCGTGTTAGGATCGTGGTAGGATCCGCATCTGAGGGTTAGGAATCGTAAGTAAGATCGTAGGATCGACTTAAAGATCGTAAGATCGACACGCGAAATCCGAGTTACTTTTTTTTTTTTTTTTTTTTTTTTCTTTTTTTTAATCATTTTAGTCCATTCCCACTTGCCTTAGCAAAAAAAAACAGAACGTGTGTTTTACTAATGTCTAATGAGTAACACCACTTATTAGTTTCATTTTAAATAGATATTATGTTAATATATAGTTTTTTTACTTTTCTAAATAGATTATAGTATAAAGTGTTTAATAGTTTAATTTACTTTACTTCACTGTGATTAAACTAATTCAAAGAGTATGTTTTGGAATGCCACTTATGAAACGTTTGTTTTCTTGAAATCATGTTGATGGCTCGTATGTTTTGAGACATTTAGGACCTATGTTATGTAATATTATTCCACTAAATCGTTAATGTAACGATTGAAACTTGACTTTTTTGTGTTTTACTATTACTTTGGTGTTTGAAATTTAAACTTTGTCATTTTCAAGAGGATATTATATGAATTTATCTTTGACGTTGAGTAGAAATGTAAAACAGTTTGACTCGTATATCATTTGTTTACAAAATATGACTAATTGGTAGGATCGTAGGATCGCGATCCGATCCTACAATCTCGATCTTGCAAAGACAAAAACGATCCTGCGCGGGATCGCGATCTTGACAGCCTTGGTTGTAACTGTGAAACCCATTTTCTGAAGTTGAGCTTTGAATTCATCATTTTTGGAAATCAAAGAGGTTGTTTGTTCTATTGTCTTAACTCTCGTTTCTTTGATTGACTCATCAAGATTTTTACAATTCTTTTTCAAAGACTCATTTTCCAAAAGTAATTCAGCCACTTTACGTTCCAATTTAATGTTTCTAGTTGCAATGGCATTACTTTCATGTTTAGCATTCACTTCATTACACATATCACACATCTCAGTAATACGTTTTTTCAGGTTGTTGATTGTCAAGTCCTTGGTTTCTAGCTGAGCTTTCAAATCATTAATCATAATGAATTCACGGAAAGCAGGAAGATCCGGATCTTTACATGGTTGATTATTTTGAAAACTTTCTTCCTTTTGTTGCATTGCGATTTCAAGTGAAATACAATGTTTTTCAAGTTGTAAAAATCTGTTTGAAAGTTCATTAAAAACCTTTTTATCAACCATATCATTTGATTTAAAAGACTTCGCTGTAAACAAAGAACTTGACTCATCATCACGTTCAGCATCCTGATCACTTTCTCCCCCTTTATGATTCATATTTGTTGAATCAGAAATGGTATTGCTATCAGTCTTTTCCAACAAATATGTGTCATAAGTGGACATAACTTGATCAGTATGCAGTCGTTCATCAGAAAGCACATCATGTTGATTAGTGACATGTACCTCAGCAGATGGAACTTGGACATTTTCTGGTCTGTGGTTAATATCAATCCCATGAGTAGCATAAGTCCAAGAGATGTCGTTTGTATCATGCTTATCAACCGTAGTGTCACTGCATTGTGAATCAGCTCCCTTTCATTAATGAACTCCTTGACATTATCCATGAGAATGAGTAGTGTTTCTCTGAACGTGTCAACCTCGATTCCCGTGTGATCAGCAAAACACTTTAATATCATTTGACTATCGTAGTCATAATCCATGGTGAATTTCAAATCGATGAACACTTGGAGTAGTTTGTTGAGTACACAAAGGGCAGCTATGGATCCAATTTTGGAAGATTCCCCTTGGTCAAGTTGTTGTTGTAATTGATCTAAGTTAAGAATCTTTGTGTCTGTGAAAGTCTGGACATCTTGACCAAAGAGTGTTGCAAATGCACGTTCAAATCCCATTTTGAATCCAGTTCCCTCCAACAGTACCGTGAGCTGTGAATGAAGCTGTCGAAAAGGTTCAATGCAACTATCCTTTGCTTCGTGAAGCACATGTTGTGGCTGTTGCACTTCTTTCTCATGTGAGTTAGAGCACAAAGATTCCATTTTAGTAGTTTCAGATTCAAAACCAGTTGTCTGTTGTACTATGTTGGAAATCTTATGTTCATCGATCACGTCGTACAGTTTAAGTATCTCAGAGATGACAGACTCTGAAGAATTTGACATGATGTGGACGTGCACGGGATTTTACACTTCTATGATTTCAACCGAGAAATAGATTCTTTCGCGGGATTTTACAAAATCAAGAAGATACCATGAAACACCGAAGAATTGATTTGGTTTGGTTGAAGTGAGTTGAAGTGGTGAATTAATCACGAGCAAGTTATACAAGTCACAGTGAGTTTCAGACAACGCTCGTGTCTTTGAGAACCGAATAAACCTCGTAAGTATATTCAATGAACCCGAGAATATCACAATCCAAAATACTACTCAATCTCGTACTTTGAAGCTCACTCAAAACCGATGTCTGAAATATTACCAATACTTCCAAATTACCAAAGTATAACTTTTGTATCTCAACAAAAATTATCTCAACCTACTTGAACCAAAATTGAATATGACAACAAATTCGCCCAATATCCCAAACGAGTAGCAGACTTAGTACACAATTAGACAAATTGTTCCATGTAATTTAGCACTCCAAATTGAAATAGAAGACACAACTCCCACGACCAGAAATCCAATTCCAAACCGAAAGCTTTTGTAATTTATAAACTTGTGTTGCCCAACACTACTTGTTCCGTGTATTATTAATAAACTCGGTCCAATTCCAAACCGAAACCCAAAAAAAAAACTTTGCAGTCCACTGGAAGCCCAACACCAACTACTAATATCCTAACCCTAACTAACCAGTGTATAAATATTCACTAATCTCACACACTCAAAGGTATGTTTGTTCATAAGTGTTTTTTTTTTGTTTTTGTTGTTTGAACGAAAGAAGAGAGGATGAGACAGCTTTGTTTTGTTCCTCTCTTAATATTTTCGGAAAGTAAACGAAGTGTATGCTTCAAAAAGATACGATCTGTGATGAGAAATCTCTTAAGGTACTGATGTCTTTGGACGAATCTTTGTGTACAAAAGAAAAGATAAACTTGAGATCTTTTGGTTTCCTTTTTCTTGTTTATGTTTTTCTTTTAAACCGAATGAAAAGAGGAGTGAAACACACTTGTTTCGTTCTTTCTTTTGATGTTCGAATATAGAAATGGAAGCATGTCTTCAAATGGATCTGTGATGGCTCATCCTTTTAGGTTACGTCTTTGGACGAATCTTGGTTACGACAGATATAGCTGAGATCCTTGTTATGTTATTCTTTTTGTTATGTTATTCTTTTTGTTTTCTGTGACCGAATGAAATGGAGTTTGTGGGATTGGTTAATTGTTGTTGTTTTGTTTCACAATCTAATCGCTACCAAGAACTTAAAGATAATCGCTACCAAGAATAAATTTGGGCAGCGTTTAGTTTAGATAGAGCACAATTAAAAAAGGTAATCGCTATCAGTACAAGAGGTAAACGCTACCTAAAAAGGTAGTCGCTACAAAAATATTTTGGACTGATCGCTAAAAGATGAACAGCAGATAAACGCTAACATGAGAACTCCAAAACTGTCACTTTCTTTATCTTATGTCATTTTCCTTTTTTTTGACAAGATAAGCTAAACGTTATAAAAAAAAATGGGACCACACGTCACTCTCCAAACTGTTCTATCCTTTAGCTAAAAAAGTTAATCGCTACCAAGAAGGTGAGATAAACACTGCCAAGAAAAAGTGATGATAAACATACAGATGAAAGTAACAATCCACTAATCATATGAAATGGACTAACTAGTAACCACAATGGGCTATTCCAACGGATTCTAAACACAAAAGTACAACCCTTTATCAAATCTAATCACGAATCAAGCTCACACAAATGAATGCCAAGAGAGAACTATTCGAACCATAAAAAAAACAAAAACCAAGCTCAAATTCGAGTATACCAAGTCCCTAAGATGAAACCATGGCTCTTGATACCAATTGTAGGATACACAAATTATAACGTATATGGTTCTTGTGATGTGGTTCGAATTAAGAAGAAATAAAGAAAGAAGAAGATGAAAGGTTAGAGAGAGAAAGAAAGAGGTTGGGAACTTAGAGAGAGAAAGAGAAGGAAATAATGAAATATTATATTGAAGTTCCAACCCTCACCCTTGCTAGGTAAGGGGTATTTATAGTACAAGCTACTAAAGTGCCTCTACTAGGCTGTGGATCGAGCTGACAGTGGGTAAAAGACCCGACTCGACACCACAAATACTAACTAATACTAATCTACATTTTTACTAATATAATAGATACTACGAGCTACACGATGCTTAACAATACTTGGGGTGACCGAATCTTCTTTAAGAAAAACGTATTCCTAACATAAATCTTTTGCTTTCACATGTCTCGAATCTATTTTTTCAATATATAAAACCGTCGTTTTCGAAAAGTGGTGGTCTTTGCATAGATTGTCCTTCTACGTATTTGTCAGAATCCATAGATCAATTCAAGTTTTAAAATACAGTTTTTAAAAATCTTGGTCAATGTAGCTCGGATGATAATTGTGGAAACCTACCGGGGGGAGGGGGTAAATAGTTTTACTATTTTTAGCGTTTTAAAATTACCGTTTCAAAACTTTGATTCAAGTTTAAACGAGATCAACCAGTCATAATAGATATATAAATGCAAGACCATACATAATAAGTAAGACGATAAATAAAGTGCAACATAATAAACAAGAGATGAAAAGATCAAACCACAACACGAAGATTTTACCAAATAAAAGCACAATACATACAGAAACTACATTTCGCCTTGTTGTTGTCGTTCTAGATGTCGTTGCCAAAGATGATTCACAATATTATGTCGAATGTTGGTATGGACCTCTTTGTCAAGAAGTTCCTTTTGGTTCCCTCTGTGTGTGTCGCATCTTTCGATCCACGTATGTTGCATATTGTCTACGGGAGTAACGTATATCTCGTTAAATTCACTTATTATGAATTTTTGATCTTTTAGTATCATGATATACAATATGATGCAACAATACATTATCATGCGTATTTTGCTCACCAGGTAAGCACGTGCGGTTTGTGCTATAATCCACCAACGACCCTGAATGACACCAAAAGCCTGTTTTACATTTTTTCTTGCACTTTCTNTTTTAAAGGCTATTTAATGTATGTATTTATGTATTTTGGTCTTAATTTCGTGTCATGCATGTTTTGCTTGTACACAATGTTTTACTTGTTGTAATTATGAAGATTCCTTGCTTTAAAGTGTTGTAAACATTGCATAATTTTTTGTACATTTGAAATTTTTGGAGAGAGATTCATTTGTGTATTATATGTAGTATAGATAAAGAGTCGAGATAAATGCACGAATGCCTCTATCAATAATAGCTAATCTAACCGGTAATTTATCATGAACAAGTCTCCATATTGCAAGATTAGCAGTTTAGCACAATATAGGGCCACATTAATGGTTTTAGAATCTAAACTTTAACACAATAAAAAGTAACTTACCTTGTTATCTCAATACTTGCAAGATATCGTTCTTGTCGCAATCTAACCTCATATGTATATACGTAATAGTGTTGGTTATTGACTTGGTTAGATTGTGTGAGTTTGACTTTTGTGTGAGGCGAATCGTCTAGACTGACAAACGGGTGAGTAAGAAGAATGTAGGTTAAGCACGGGTGAGCATAGACCCACACCACCCTCGAGTGGTCCGTGTTTCATTTTCAAATCCAACAGCCACTTGCCCACTTTTAGGAGACACAAAAGCCATTTTGTTTCCGTATATGTAAAGGTAACATGCAACGAATTTGCAAAGGTTGCTTCCTCATTGTACTGGCGGCGTTGATAACGTGTGTCAGTGTGTTGATTAATGTAAACTAAGTCGTGACACAGATCTGTAAAAGCTTAATGAACTTTGTCATATAGCCATTTAGTTAATTTATATTTATAATCCTGATTCAATCTCTCAACTTATATTTTATTTTGTGTTACATTGCTGTGAAAATATCATGTTTAACTAACGCCTACATTTTTTTTGCGAAGGGGCCAATGTGGTTTGATGGGTAACGAAAATGAAAGTCAATAGTTGTTGGCTAGTTGGATTGAGATTGAAGTGGAACCAGATCACTTTCAAAGGATATTGAATGTGATTTAACTCCAGTTATATGCAATCAATTCACACTTTTAATGCCCTTATAAAGCACAATATTTGTTTTCTAACGTAAAGATACTCGGCTGTTTTTTATTTTATCGGATAGAGATTTTGTGAGTTAAAAACTATACATGTTTTAATCCAGTAGTAAATATATAAAATATATTATATACCCACTATAAAAATAAAAAATAAAAAAAATTAAAAAAAAAAAAAAAAAAAAAAAAAGTTCATTTCCTACACTTTTATTTTCACACTTTTAAAAAATGTGTAAAATTTTATTAGTTTATTAACAATTAAAGATGTGTAAAAATTGGTTACATTAATAAGTGTGAAAAAAATTGTAAAACAATAGATTTTTCACACTTAAAGTTGTATCAAAAAAAAAAATTCACACTTTTAAGTGTGAAGAATTATAAGATTTCTTCATACTTCTAAGTATGGAGGTTATTTGTAACACCCAAATTCTTCACACTTTGAGGAAGTGTGGAGAATTTGGGCCTCTACACTTTGACGAATTGTAGAGAATTTGGGTCCACACCTATAAGTGTCGAAATTTCTTAGATTTCTCCACACTTAAAAGTATGAACTTTTTTGTTGACACAACTNCTATATTTATAATCCTGATTCAATCTCTCAAGTTATATTTTATTTTTTGTTACATTGCTGTGAAAATATCATGTTTAACTAACGCCTACATTTTTTTTGCGAAGGGGCCAATGTGGTTTGATGGGTAACGAAAATGACAGTCAATAGTGGTTGGCTAGTTGGATTGAGATTGAAGTGGAACCAGATCACTTTCAAAGGATATTGAATGTGATTTAACTCCAGTTATATGCAATCAATTCACACTTTTAATGCACTTATAAAGCACAATATTTGTTTTCTAACGTAAAGATACTCGGCTGTTTTTTATTTTATCGGATAGAGATTTTGTGAGTTAAAAACTATACATGTTTTAATCCAGTAGTAAACATATAAAATATATTATATACCCACTAAAAAAAAAAAAAAAAAAAGTTTTATTTCCTACACTTTTATTTTCACACTTTTAAAAAATGTGTAAAATTTTATTAGTTTATTAACAATTAAAGATGTGTAAAAATTGGTTACATTAATAAGTGTGAAAAAAATTGTAAAACAATAGATTTTTCACACTTAAAGTTGTATCAAAAAATTTTTTTTTTCACACTTTTAAGTGTGAAGAATTATAAGATTTCTCCATACTTCTAAGTATGGAGGTTATTTGTAACACCCAAATTCTTCACACTTTGAGGAAGTGTGGAGAATTTGGGCCTCTACACTTTGACGAATTGTAGAGAATTTGGGTCCACACCTATAAGTGTCGAAATTTCTTAGATTTCTCCACACTTAAAAGTATGAACTTTTTTGTTGACACAACTATAAGTGTGACAAATTTATTGTTTTACAATTTTTTTTCCACACTTATTAATGTAACCAATTTTTACACATTATTAAGTGTTAATAAATTAATAAATTTTTACATATTTTTAGAATTGCGAAGAAAAAAATGCAAAGATTGAACCAATTTTTTGTGACCCATTCTTTTTTACAATGGGTTATGAGCTTGCTTAAGAATTAGAACAAGATGTATGAAATATATGTACCAATTTGCAACCAAAAGGGCATTTAATATTTGAAAAAAAGGGCAAAGGGTCCAAGTGTGTCTCAAGAATTAAATTGGTTAAACAATCACTTTAAACTTTTAATTTTGAAAGGCCTCTAACTTTTACATTTCTTATATATATTAGATGGATACTCGTGAATATCTGTGACAATGTATAATAACGTTATATATTGTTATTGAGTAAATTATAGTGAATAAGTTAGTGCTTTAAATTGTTATTAATTATTTAAATATTTAATAGATTCATTAAATTTTAAAAATACAGTTATTTTTTGTTTTTATTTTTTTCTTTCAAGAAAAATAGAGTTATTTTTGTATAACAACATTTTTAATTTTATAAAATTTTAAATTTTAAACAAATACATTTTCTCTTTATACGTACATAGTATAGATTTAGGCCTCCTCATTTTTAAAGTTTGCGATTTTCAAAACTCATGAATATAATGGTAAGTTTTTGTGGTTGTGTAAGCCTCTTATTTTTTACAGTTCAGGCTCTAAAAGTATTGAGATAAAGCCCCTTATTTGTTTTGAAACAAATCAAGGTTTTTAAAATTGGGATTTTATCTATGATCGTTTTCGTCTTTGCAAGATCGGATCGGAATCCTAAGATCCTACTATAATGTCGTTTTTTAATGATCTTTGTAATATTATCCAATCTACAAATTATTATATATTATAAACACGAAATTATATAAATGTTTCAGGGAATTGTTGTCCTAAATTATTCATATGGAATGTTTAAGAAGAATCACATGTTGTTTTTTAAAATATATTCCCTCCGTCCCAATTTATTTGTCCACTTTTGATTTTTGAAGTCTTTCTTTTTCAGCTTTGACCTTAAATTGTGTTGTTTGTGTTATATAATACTTGATGGAAGTTATACCCAATGAAAATATATTTAAAACTCAATCAATTCATATATTTTGCATCAAGTATTATACAACACAAAAAAGAATATTTGAGGTCAAAGTTGTAAAAGAAAGACTTAAAAAGTCAAAAGTGGACAAATAAATTGGGACGGAGGGAGTACAAAAACATAAACTATAAATTTGTAATTTTTTAGTTTGCGGTTCGAGAAAAGTAAGATCGGATTAAAGTAAATATTAAGATCTTACGGTCAAGATCGGGGTCCTATAAGATCTTAAGCTTGTTAAGATCCTACGTAGAATCCGGATCATTTTTGCTTGGTAGAATCGTAAAATCGTAAGATTTTAAGATGAGGATCGAGATTTTAACAACTATGAAACAAACTATACTCATTTTGGCATACCTCAAATGTAGACTTAAACAACTGAATTGAACATATATAAAAATCTTTTTTTTTTAAAGAAAAAAAAAACAAAAAAACAAAAAATCAAACTTTTATTAAATCATATTTAGTTTCCTATTTTAAAGTTAAAAAATTATAATCAGCTACAATTTAAAATAGTTGTTTTAACCTTCAAAATTAATCGACCCACGTAAACTACTCATATATTAATGACTAGCAGGGTACTCGCGCGATGCGGCGGCGGGTACCCTGTGACTAAATTTTGTGGCAAACAAATGCTATTCATTTATACGTTTTTTCTAACAATAACTTTGCGAAAGAATGATAATTTTTAATTAAAATAACTATAACCTATAACAATTCAAACTATTTCATATCCAAATGAACAGAAGGTCCAAACGAAAGAAAAGAACATAAGTAGCATTGTTGAAAAATAAGTTAAAATAGATGTCATTCCCAAATGAAATGTAATTTGGCATTAAAAATAAATATACCAATTATTAATATGCATCATTAGCTACAACGTTGTTATCTGTAAATAAATACTCCGTATCTTTTAACATTCATAGTGAATCTTGAATTAATATTTATCCCGATCTCGTCAATAAAATTTAACCCTAAAAAGTTAATCACTTTGTCATTACAAAGCTCAAATATAACCGAAAACCACTTAATATTCCAAAATTAGTCCAAATAACAATTTATAAGCTAATTTTCGTATTAACCATCTCAGCCCAGGCACCCTTTCAGCCCCTCATTTTTCATTATAGTCAGCTCATGTAGTCCAGCACATAAGTCAAGTACAAACTGAATGAGTACTAACCAAATACATGTCCAAACATATCAACCCTAATATCTTAGATAACCCAGCCTGGATGTGCCTTGCCAATTCTGCATCTTGCTCAAGTTGCCTAGTCAGTGCAGCTTGATGCCTTGCAAGATCAACCCTAAACTTTTCTCATTAGTTAATCCTAAACACACTCACATACTTTGCCCCCTCCATATGTTTCTCTCGTTTTACAGATCAGCCACCAAACGAAAACAAATAATCACAAAATCTTATCATTTCTTCTCTAATCGATTCACACAAATACGAAGCATCAACAACCCCTTTAATTTCTATCATTATAAACCGAATCACAATAAAAAACACGGGTAAAACTCATTTACTCAGAACCGAAACTTAAACAAACACCCTTTTTTGGTTTTCTGCTGTTATAAACCGGAGCACCTAGCAACTTTTTTTTTTTGTTTCTTTCTGCTAAAGGGATTAAAGATCTGAAAGAAGATCTCGGGTAGGTTATTTTTTATGTTTTGGTGTTCATTTTGTGTTTTTTTACTGAACGGAAGAAAGAACATAACATGTTTGTTATAGTTCTTCCCTTACGATGTTTAGAAATTAACAAGAAGTGATTCGATCTCCCTTTTTTCATTTATGTTTAGAGCATAAAT
>LBNU01034070.1:24038-38478 GCA_014162995.1 Artemisia annua
TGTAACACCCCCATTTTCATAGACCGCAGCGGATGTTAGGTCTGGGGTATTACTTCATGGAAACAAAGACAAGATAATAGAAAACGACTCGAAAAGAGACGTTTTTGAAAAAGGTGTTATCATTCATTTATTCATCAGAGTTTTTAAAGTAAAAGATATACTTTTACCAAAAGAGAGGTCCCTAAGATACGTTTTAAAAGCAAAAGATGAATGATAACTATTCTGGACGTCCTCATGTCCAGTGCCACTCCGTGCCAGGGTTCCTAAAGTGCTCATATACCTAGGATAACATGCTTAAAAGAGTCAACATGAAGGTTGAGTGAGAGTCATAGGTTTAAGTAGAGAGAGAGAGTGAATACAAGTTCCACAGAGTTCTGCAGAAACCCTATGTGTGGAAAAGTTTTAGAGATAGAGTTGATATATTGCACTGAGCTCATGAACCACACGTTAACAGTCCAGATCATGGGGTCTGCAGACCAAACCATGATGGGACGGGAAGGATAACTTGCCAAAGTTAATCCTTCAGAGAGGGTTCGAATATAGTACTTATTAGTGCCCAAGACACAGGCAAACCAACGGGAGTTGTCAAACTCCAATAGATCTATCAACTATATTCGCGTTCACTTGAGTACCCCCACAAGTGATTAAGGTCATGAATTTAGTTATGTAATAGTGGCAGATAGTAACACTCGTGCAATAACCAAAGAAAAGACTTGTATTCGGTTTAAAGCATGTATCCCCCTTACAGGGTTTGTAAAGCATTTAGAGTTAAAAGTTAAAAAGATGTGAGGCTACGAAACTCACATGGGTCTAAGGTAAGTAGAGTAGGGGTTTAGACAGCTCACTCACGTATCCTGGGGGTAGTGTAGGTGTGTGTATGTCAAGTCCTAGTTTAGGTTTTTAAGTTTTTCAAGTAATCACTCTTAGAGTTTCTAGATATAACATAACACCGTTCGGGACATCATAATTCAGAAATACATACACCTCACATGAAGCTCCCTAGTATTGTATTATGTTACTTAGCATAATACCGTTCAGGCCATCATAATTCAGAAGTACATATTCCTCACATGAAGCTCCCTAGTATTGTGTCATGTTGTTATTAGATATTAGTTATAACATAACACCGTTCGGGCCATCATAATTCAGAGGTTATATTGTAATAAACGTTTGAGGAGCCAGGGCACTTTAAATTGTAAACCCAGCAAACTCGTCAAAATGAATACTCAAATGAAACCCCTCACATGAAACTCCCTAGTATTGTGTTATGTTGTTAACTAAAAATTGGTTTTTATACTTATATGAAAATAGTCCGTTTATACCCTTCAAGTTTACATATTTACAATTTCTACCCTAAACTTATAAACTTATGACATTTAAGCATATAACTATCTAAACTTTACACATTTAGCCCTTATACTTATAAGTTTTAGAGAAATGACAGAAATGGTCCTTAAACTATATTAACTTTTAATAATTACCCTTTATACCCTTAACTTAACAATATTTGTAAAACTAGTCCTTATAAGTTTATAACTTATTTTACTTTCTATCCTAGGGTTTTAGAACTTTGAAAAAAGGGTCCTTATACTTATAACTTCTAAGAAATGTCAAAAATAGTCCTTGGACTTCAAATTTTTAGAAAGTTACCATATATACCCTTATGCATTAAAACATTTGCAAAACTAGTCCTAAAATCATGTAAATTATATTTTTAAGAAACAACATAGTTTCCTAGCTTATGTTTAGCTAATATATGCTTAACTAAGTCATCTAATTCAGATTATAACGCATGATAAGGTAATTTAGCATATAAACATGTATTTGTCTAAAACTAGGGTTTTAAAATGAAAAGTTGTAAAAGAAAATGATCAAGGCTCTAGCTTAGGTTCCTATGGGGTCTAAGGCATATCATAACTATCCTAGGTCAGTACTAAAGCTATTAGGATCAAAAACGAAGCTTACTTGGGTCGTGGGAGGCCTAACGTGATTTCTAGGGTTTCTCGGCTAGGTTTTGACTTCGACAAGGGTTCTAGGCTATACCACTTGACTTCTAAGGCTACTAAGGGACTTATACTATAGAATATATGAGGTAAAGAAGAGAGGAGGTGTGTTTGTAATGAGACAAAAAGTGTTACGCTTTTAGGGGGTCATTTAATCCCTAATTCGTATAAATGTGATCAAATATTGCCCTAAATCGTTCCTTTTGTCATTTTAGGTACTTTTGAGAGGAATTCTGGAAAACATGCATATTTGGACGTTTTTGGAGCATAAAAGCGAAGAAAACGACAAAGTCTCAAAAGATGAAGATTTACAACCTGACGGCGTCAAAAGTCATAAGGTGACGCCGTCAGAAAGTCTTGACAAAAGAGTGGAAATCAATTATCAAATGACGGGCCAGAGAAAAATTGGGATTTAACACCTGACGCCGTCAGGTGTTAGGAAACGTAGGCCGTCAGGAGTAAAGTTAAAGAGTGACGGCCCAGAAGGGTTTATAAGGTGACGGCGTCAGAAGTGGATCTAGGCCATCCTAGAAAACTATTGGCGGCAAGCTGACGGCGTCAGCCCTTATAACCTGACGCCGTCAGAGTGTAAAATCTATATATAGTTTTCTAATTTTCATTCATTAGGTGGAACTTTGTGGAGAACTTTTAGGGCAAACCCTAAAGACGAATTTTCTGTACTTTCTAGGGTTTCCAACCCTTGGAACCCTCATGCTTAATTAAAGATAAGTCTTCACTTTAATTCAATCAATATGTCTATGTGTTGGTAGATTATCTCTTTTGCTTGTCTTTTAATTAACATGTGTAGCTAAATTCTCTAGTGTTTGCTTAGATCTAATGAAACCTAACTATTAATTATTGGTTGATTGGTGTGTGTTGTTGTTTGTTGGGATGATTGTTCCATCAATGTTAGGCTCAAGAAAACTGGCCAACCTCCTTTATGGTAACGTGCTTGAACGTCTTGGGAAACATGTAGCCAAGGCATACTAGGCTATTAAGGTAGTATTTAACGCATGAGCCACTGTTTACAACCCCTATGGTTGTGCCGTGCATGGCATAGGGCGAGATAAGAGCTCATAGAATTGGAGAGATATGTATGCCACTCCATGAGTTATTAGGAATACACCCTTCATCCACACAAGTAACACACATATCAATTAACCGGTAAAAGATAGTTAGGGAGTAATGAAATCTAAGTAAACACAATTTTCTCCATATTGTTTTCACAACCACAATAGTTTAGATATTTATTTTATTTTAATTTGCATAAGTAGTAAACTTGGGTTAGTTGACTAGCAACTAATTCCGCCCTTCCTCTAAAAACCGAGATTTTAATTGCTTTCAAAAAAATATAAAAATACAAAAAGAATCTTCCTTCCACCCTTAGACCTATTAGAGTAGCTTTTCTATCCTAACGAACACTATTCCCTGTGAGAGAACGATCAATCCCCCGTACTTACCACTATCCTATACTACATCGGTCAGGTACACTGCCTGGTGGGGTTGTAAGCCTCTTGAGATCCCTCGAGAGGTAAAACCTGTTGTAAGGTCACAAAACCACGCATCAAGTTTTTGGCGCCGCTGCCGGGGAATAGTTATTGTTTAGGTAGAATTTTTATTTCTTTAGGTCTACTCACTAGATTCCTTTCTAGTGAGATTTTTATTTTCTTTTTCTAGGATTTTCTTTAGTCTATCTTTTTCTTCGTGTTTTTGTTCGTAATCTTTACCATCCGCCATCATGGAAGGTGGTAACATCCTTGATCCCAACAACCTAATTCAACCAAACCACCCACCACAACCAAACCAACCTCCTAGACCCCGCACCTTAGGAGAGTATTCCCGACCTAGCCACCTTGGCTATCGAAACACCATTGAGCTCACTCAAGGAGCCAATGTCACTCCCTTGCGATCCGACACCATCCGGTTGGTGCAAAGCGGATGCGCATTCCATGGACTTCGTTCCGAAGATCCAAACCAACATCTCAAGGATTTCCTCAAAATCGTAGATTCCATAGACCTTGATGTTGCAACTCGAGAGACGACCCGATTGCGTCTCTTCCAATTCTCTCTACGGGACCAAGCTAGTCAATGGCTTGAGCGACTTCCCGCAGGATCCATCACCTCTTGGGACGATCTCACAACTCGTTTCCTTGCTCAATTTTTCCCACCGGGGAGAACTACCAAGCTAAGGAATGATATCTTGGCGTTCCAACAACGCCAAGGCGAAACCCTCTACGAGGCATGGACTCGATTCAAGGACTTACTCCAAAAAGTCCCTCATCATGGCATAGACCTTTGGCTCCAAGTCCAAATCTTCTATGACCACATCAATCTCCACACGAGGCAAACCATTGACCAAGCGGCCGGTGGCAAGCTACGTGATCTAAGTGCGGAACAATCATGGGATCTCCTAGAAGATCTTGCTCTATATGACAACGAAAGTTGGAATGATCCCCGTGATTTGAATAAAACGGTCAAGGCAATATCTTTGCCTTCGAATAATTCAAGCACTTCCGACCGTAGGATCATGGAACTTGAAGACCAAGTCAAGTTTCTCATAAAATCCTACGAAGCTCCTAAACCTTCAAGCCAAGTGAACAAAATCACTTCTTCATGCGAATTATGTAGTGGTCCCCACGACGCTCGTGATTGCATGGAACTCCCCGAACAAGCTTTTGCGGACTACGCATCCACGCGTACAAACGGAGCAGGAGACAAGTGGTACACTTTCAAACCCGAGCCAAACCCCTACGGAGATTCATACAACCCCTCATGGAAAAATCACCCCAACCTTAGGTGGAAGTCAAATCAAAACGCACCCCAAAACAATTCTTCCAACCCACCTAACCGGTTTCAACCCAACGGTAATTCCTCAAACCGTACTTTCAACAACAATCCTTCCAACAATTATGGTAGTACCAACAATTTTGAAGGATTGATGTCAAATTTTATGGCATCTCAAGAAGCTCGTATAGCTAAATTCACATCCGAGTTTAATCAACAACAAGTAGAGATGACCAATAAGATTGACAATTTGTTGAAAGCCCTCAACAACCAAGTGCTATCACCCCCACAAAAGGACGCTAGAAACACCAATAGCGGACCCCAAGTCAAAGACCCTTCTTCATCCAAACATGTCCACTTCGTCAACGTTGTGACCATTAGACCAATTGATAGGAGTGAGAATGATAACGAATCAAAGGATGATGTTAAGGAAATAGAGGATGATAGGAAGATGGAAGAAGTAGTAGAAGAAGAAGACTTCTTCAATAAGTTACCAACTAGGGAGGAGCGAGCATATCATAAGAACCTATTCGATGACTCCGAGACCCCATACATCCTAGGTAACCCAATTTTCAAGGTGGGCGATCCATCTAATCTAAACATACCATGTAACATCGGGCATTTGCATATTTGGAAAGCGTACATTGACCCTAGATCACCCATTAACATCATGACTAGAGCTCAATACAATTTGATAATGAAAAGTCAACTAGGGTATAGAGTGTTTCCCGATAAGGGATGGATTAGTAACTTCACGGGAAGAGTTAAAGGATTACCGGTTTATGTAGGAAACTTTACCTATGTCACCGACTTTGTGATTGTAGAAGATATCCGCCCAAT
This sequence comes from Artemisia annua, assembly GCA_014162995.1. Classification (NCBI taxonomy): domain Eukaryota; kingdom Viridiplantae; phylum Streptophyta; class Magnoliopsida; order Asterales; family Asteraceae; genus Artemisia; species Artemisia annua. The sequence goes on from LBNU01034070.1 coordinate 29,666, forward strand.
AATCGATGCAAGTGTGACCCAAGTAGTCTTAGGCAAACCATTTATCGAGGTCTCTAGAATGACTCATGAACCTTCCTTAGGGATAGTCACATTTAAGGATGAGACCGATGAGGTGAACTACCAAATGCCGTATAAGATAGAGCAATACCAACACTTGTCAAACGTTGAGAAGGAGCTCAAACAAGCGGTTTACTATAGGAATGATGAGGATAGACGTAGGGGAGTAGACTATGTCATGAAAAGGATTTTCGGTTTCTATAAGGATTGTTTGAACTTAGGGCCCGAATACAAAACCGGAAAAGAGGATGACTTAGGAACCGAGACCAACGACGAAGTCACGTAACGTACGGTGACTTTGAGTCTAGCTACAAGACTCGTAAATAAAGAAAAGCGCTTCTTGGGAGGCAACCCATGTTTTGTTTGTTTTTGTGTGTTTATTTGATTTTATTTGTTTCCGTATGTAAGTTATATTTCTTGTTATTGATTCATGCTTCAAACTAAATTGTGAAAATGCTTTATTTTGTTTTTAACTTCGTCTTAACTACATATAAAGGTATTTTGCAAAAGCTAAGTGTAAGGGAAATCTAAATCGGTTTATTTAGAACGAATGAACATGAATCATAACAATGAAATTAACCTACATACTAGTACTTGTTTGAGTCAAATGCTTGTATCGAGTCATAATGAATTTTTGCAGGAATTCCAGGAAGTAAGATTTAGATTTTCCAGAATTTTTCCCGGAGGATTAACATGAGAATTCTGTCAGAACTTCCTGACGGCGTCAGGATTAACACCTGACGGCGTCAGGTTATAATTTTCTGCAATTTTTGAAAGTTTTGTATTTTTCCGGAAACTTAAAAAGTTTTGTCAATTATTTAACTTATAATCTCCAGGAATTCTGCAAAATATTCATTCCACAAGCATTATATATTGTTATGTAGATTTTACCGCCGATTTTACGCGAGGTTGGCCTTTATCTTTTTCAGGTTTACAGGTTATTTTGGACAAGAAGACGTTTATTATTTTGGAAGGGAAGCTTTGAACGTTCGTCTATCTTGGAAGAAGATCTAACCATGTTACATCATTATCCACAACAAACGATTAAGGGGAGTATTTGATTTCATTCTTTCATCTTATTTACTTTTACGTCTTTTATTTGAACATTGAGGACAATGTTCGGTTTAAGTGTAAGGGGGGTAAATGAAAGCACCGTTGAGAATATACCTATGCTTGATGTTTTGCTTTGTTTGATGGTAAATTTGTAATAAAACCAAGAAAAATATTTGTTAGGGCAATTTTAGCGCCAATTTAAATTTTTTTACAACATTTAGAAGTGAAACCTTGATCTTAATGAGCGTCTCATGGATAGGAAATTGTATGACTAGCACAAAACCGTACCACTAAAAAATTTTCCACCCCAAATATGTGAGGTTCGCCCCTAGAATTGGTAGGAAAAGCATCCATCTTTGGTGCTATGATGTTAGTACCGGTAGTATTTAGATTCTAAAACTTGCGTTAGGACCATCTCAAATCCACAAGTGAGACTACATTCGTGTAGTTAAGATTTACTATATGATAAGAGGCATTAGGATTAACCCATTGTTTTACACCCGTATATTTGTTATAATTACATTGACTTCATTGGTCAAGTAATTCTCCCACACCCTTTGCGTTGAATCCATTTTTGGTACACGATACCCCTAGTACACCCTCCCGAGCCTATCCTTTCGTTTCGACCTTTGAGCATCTTACTCAAAGTGAGAATTTGTTACACCCCACTAAATGTACACCCAAATCGCCTTAGCCTACCTTGTATGCACTCACCTTTAGTGCATTATTGTGACAACATTTGTTAAACCCTTTGTTAATTATCCGGTCAATTACATGGTTGCTAAGTCGAGTCATATCCTTGTACATATTGTTTTGGGACGATTGGGACTCGTGGGTAAAGTACTAGTGTAATGAAGTAATGGGGAAGAACAACATTATTACCCCCATACGTACTAAATATTTAAAAAGCTACTCCAAGTTTTTCGATTATCTTAATTCGACTCATTAGAATAGTGATTGTAAAGTTATGTAAAGATTCAAGTGTAAGGGGAATGAAAATCCCCTATGATGTATTATTTTGGATGGTAGGGCAAGAGTGTATGAAAAAAAAAATCAAAAAATCAAGAAAAATAAAAAAAAATATGAAAAAGAAAGAAGAAAAACATACGGACTACCATCCCGTTTCCTTTTATGTTCCTTTTTAGTTTTTGTTATTTCATTTTTAGACTAAGATTGAGTCGAGTCTTGACTTAAGCAACGATGTAGAGTGCATGTATTTGATCATGATAATTAACTCGCCACCACTAAAATACCCTTTATTCCAACCAAACCGTGTTATCATATCCCTACACCTTACGTTACAACCCTTTATAAAGCCCTCTTTGATAGTTTATCTTAGGTGCTTACGCCTAGTGGAGGAGTAATTGATCCTTTCCCAAGCCTATGGTAATCTATTTGCTATGACAGGTAGTGAGTGTTATTTTCCGTTTCCATTTATGAGATATAAACTTTATGACATTTGAGAGATGTGAGAATCCAAACACTATTTGTGAGGTGCTAGTGTATGATTTCCGTGCTTGTTATGATTAGGGTCTAATAACTATTTGTTGTAATTACTTTTATATTCGTGTTAAATGACCCCTAACTCATATTTTGATTGGAATAAAAGCTCATTTGCTTGAGGACAAGCAAATCCCAAGTGTAAGGGTATTTGATGAGACGAAAAGTGTTACGCTTTTAGGGGGTCATTTAAGCCCTAATTCGTATAAATGTGATCAAATATTGCCCTAAATCGTTCCTTTTGTCATTTTAGGTACTTTTGAGAGGAATTCTGGAAAACATGCATATTCGGACGTTTTTGGAGCATAAAAGTGAAGAAAACGACAAAGTCTCAAAAGATGAAGATTTACAACCTGACGGCGTCAGAAGTCACAAGGTGACGCCGTCAGAAAGCCTTGACAAAAGAGTGGAAACCAATTATCAAATGACGGGCCAGAGGAAATTTTGGATTTAACACCTGACGCCGTCAGGTGTTAGGAAAAGTAGGCCGTCAGGAGTAAAGTTAAAGAGTGACGGCCCAGAAGGTTTTATAAGGTGACGGCGTCAGAAGTGGATCTAGGCCATCCGAGAAACCTAATGGCGGCGAGCTGACGGCGTCAGCCCTTATAACCTGACGCCGTCAGAGTGTAAAATCTATATATAGTTTTCTAATTTTCATTCATTAGTGTGGAACTTTGTGGAGAACTTTTAGGGCAAACCCTAAAGACGAATTTTCTGTACTTTTTAGGGTTTCCAACCCTTGGAACCCTCATGCTTAATTAAAGATAAGTCTTCACTTTAATTCAATCAATATGTCTATGTGTTGGTTGATTATCTCTTTTGCTTGTCTTTTAATTAACATGTGTAGCTAAATTCTCTAGTGTTTGCTTAGATCTAATGAAACCTAACTATTAATTATTGGTTGATTGGTGTGTGTTGTTGTTTGTTGGGATGATTGTTCCATCAATGTTAGGCTCAAGAAAACTGGCCAACCTCCTTTATGGTAACGTGCTTGAACGTCTTGGGAAACATGTAGCCAAGGCATACTAGGCTATTAAGGTAGTATTTAACGCATGAGCCACTGTTTACAACCCCTATGGTTGTGCCGTGCATGGCATAGGGCGAGATAAGAGCTCATAGAATTGGAGAGATATGTATGCCACTCCATGAGTTATTAGGAATACACCCTTCATCCACACAAGTAACACACATATCAATTAACCGGTAAAAGATAGTTAGGGAGTAATGAAATCTAAGTAAACACAATTTTCTCCATATTGTTTTCACAACCACAATAGTTTAGATATTTATTTTATTTTAATTTGCATAAGTAGTAAACTTGGGTTAGTTGACTAGCAACTAATTCCGCCCTTCTTCCAAAACCGAGATTTTACTTGCTTTCAAAAAAATATAAAAATACAAAAAGAATCTTCCTTCCACCCTTAGACCTATTAGAGTAGCTTTTCTATCCTAACGAACACTATTCCCTGTGAGAGAACGATCAATCCCCCGTACTTACCACTATCCTATACTACATCGGTCAGGTACACTGCCTGGTGGGGTTGTAAGCCTCTTGAGATCCCTCGAGAGGTAAAACCTGTTGTAAGGTCACAAAACCACGCATCAAGTTTTTGGCGCCGCTGCCGGGGAATAGTTATTGTTTAGGTAGAATTTTTATTTCTTTAGGTCTACTCACTAGATTCCTTTCTAGTGAGATTTTTATTTTCTTTTTCTAGGATTTTCTTTAGTCTATCTTTTTCTTCGTGTTTTTGTTCGTAATCTTTACCATCCGCCATCATGGAAGGTGGTAACATCCTTGATCCCAACAACCTAATTCAACCAAACCACCCACCACAACCAAACCAACCTCCTAGACCCCGCACCTTAGGAGAGTATTCCCGACCTAGCCACCTTGGCTATCGAAACACCATTGAGCTCACTCAAGGAGCCAATGTCACTCCCTTGCGATCCGACACCATCCGGTTGGTGCAAAGCGGATGCGCATTCCATGGACTTCGTTCCGAAGATCCAAACCAACATCTCAAGGATTTCCTCAAAATCGTAGATTCCATAGACCTTGATGTTGCAACTCGAGAGACGACCCGATTGCGTCTCTTCCAATTCTCTCTACGGGACCAAGCTAGTCAATGGCTTGAGCGACTTCCCGCAGGATCCATCACCTCTTGGGACGATCTCACAACTCGTTTCCTTGCTCAATTTTTCCCACCGGGGAGAACTACCAAGCTAAGGAATGATATCTTGGCGTTCCAACAACGCCAAGGCGAAACCCTCTACGAGGCATGGACTCGATTCAAGGACTTACTCCAAAAAGTCCCTCATCATGGCATAGACCTTTGGCTCCAAGTCCAAATCTTCTATGACCACATCAATCTCCACACGAGGCAAACCATTGACCAAGCGGCCGGTGGCAAGCTACGTGATCTAAGTGCGGAACAATCATGGGATCTCCTAGAAGATCTTGCTCTATATGACAACGAAAGTTGGAATGATCCCCGTGATTTGAATAAAACGGTCAAGGCAATATCTTTGCCTTCGAATAATTCAAGCACTTCCGACCGTAGGATCATAGAACTTGAAGACCAAGTCAAGTTTCTCATGAAATCCTACGAAGCTCCTAAACCTTCAAGCCAAGTGAACAAAATCACTTCTTCGTGCGAATTATGTAGTGGTCCCCACGACACTCGTGATTGCATGGAACTCCCCGAACAAGCTTTTGCGGACTACGCATCCACGCGTACCGACGGAGCGGGAGATAAGTGGTACACTTTCAAACCCGAGCCAAACCCTTATGGAGATTCATACAACCCCTCATGGAAAAATCACCCCAACCTTAGGTGGAAGTCAAACCAAAACGCACCCCAAAACAATTCTTCCAACCCACCTAACCGGTTTCAATCCAACGGTAATTCCTCAAACCGTACCTTCAACAACAATCCTTCCAACAACTATGGTAGTACCAACAACTTTGAAGGATTGATGTCCAATTTTATGGCATCTCAAGAAGCTCGCATAGCTAAATTCACATCCGAATTCAATCAACAACAAGTAGAGATGACCAATAAAATTGACAACTTGTTGAAAGCCCTCAACAACCAAGTGCTATCACCCCCACAAAAGGACGCTAGAAACACCAATAGCGAACCACAAATCAAGGACCCCTCTTCATCCAAACATGTCCACTTCGTAAACGTTGTGACCATTAGACCAATTGATAGGAGTGAGAATGATAGTGAATCAAAGGATGAGAGTAAGGAATTAGAGGATGATAGGAAGGCTAAGGTTAGCGAAATAGAAGAAGTAGAGGAGGAGGATTACTTCAATAGGTTACCCACTAAGGAAGAGCGAGCATATCATAAGAATCTATTCGATGACTCCGAGACCCCATACATCCTAGGTAACCCAATTTTCAAGGTGGGCGATCCATCTAATCTCAACATACCATGCAACATCGGGCATTTGCATATTTGGAAAGCGTACATTGACCCTAGATCACCCATTAACATCATGACTAGAGCTCAATACAATTTGATAATGAAAAGTCAACTAGGGTATAGAGTGTTTCCCGATAAGGGATGGATTAGTAACTTCACGGGAAGAGTTAAAGGATTACCGGTTTATGTAGGAAACTTTACCTATGTCACCGACTTTGTGATTGTAGAAGATATCCGCCCAATAATCGATGCAAGTGTGACCCAAGTAGTCTTAGGCAAACCATTTATCGAGGTCTCTAGAATGACTCATGAACCTTCCTTAGGGATAGTCACATTTAAGGATGAGACCGATGAGGTGAACTACCAAATGCCGTATAAGATAGAGCAATACCAACACTTGTCAAACGTTGAGAAGGAGCTCAAACAAGCGGTTTACTATAGGAATGATGAGGATAGACGTAGGGGAGTAGACTATGTCATGAAAAGGATTTTCGGTTTCTATAAGGATTGTTTGAACTTAGGGCCCGAATACAAAACCGGAAAAGAGGATGACTTAGGAACCGAGACCAACGACGAAGTCACGTAACGTACGGTGACTTTGAGTCTAGCTACAAGACTCGTTAATAAAGAAAAGCGCTTCTTGGGAGGCAACCCATGTTTTGTGTGTTTTTGTGTGTTTATTTGATTTTATTTGTTTCCGTATGTAAGTTATATTTCTTGTTATTGATTCATGCTTCAAACTAAATTGTGAAAATGCTTTATTTTGTTTTTAACTTCGTCTTAACTACATATAAAGGTATTTTGCAAAAGCTAAGTGTAAGGGAAATCTAAATCGGTTTATATAGAACGAATGAACATGAATCATAACAATGAAATTAACATACATATTAGTACTTGTTTGAGTCAAATGCTTGTATCGAGTCATAATGAATTTTTGCAGGAATTCCAGGAAGTAAGATCTAGTTTTTCCAGAATTTTTCCCGGAAGCTTAACATGAGAATTCTGTCAGAACTTTCTGACGGCGTCAGGGTTAACACCTGACGGCGTCAGGTTATAATTTTCTGCAATTTTTGAAAGTTTTGTATTTTTCCGGAAACCTAAAAAGTTTTGTCAATTCTTTAACTTATAATCTCCAGGAATTCTGCAAAATATTCATTCCACAAGCATTATATCTTATTATGTAGATTTTACCGCCGATTTTACGCGAGGTTGGCCTTTATCTTTTTCAGGTTAACAGGTTATTTTGGACAAGAAGACGTTTATTATTTTGGAAGGGAAGCTTTGAACGTTCGTCTATCTTGGAAGAAGATCTAACCATGTTACATCACTATCCACAACAAACGATTCAGGGGAGTATTTGATTTCATTCTTTCATCTTATTTACTTTTACGTCTTTTATTTGAACATTGGGGACAATGTTCGGTTTAAGTGTAAGGGGGGTAAATGAAAGCACCGTTGAGAATATACTTACGCTTGATGTTTTGCTTTGTTTGATAGTAAATTTGTAATAAAACCAAGAGAAATATTTGTTAGGGCAATTTTAGCGCCAATTTAAAATTTTTTACAACATTTAGAAGTGAAACCTTGATCTTAATGAGCGTCTCATGGATAGGAAATTGTATGACTAGCACAAAACCGTACCACTAAAAAATTTTCCACCCCAAATATGTGAGGTTCGCCCCTAGAATTGGTAGGAAAAGCATCCATCTTTGGTGCTATGATGTGAGTACCGGTAGTATTTAGATTCTAGAACTTGCGTTAGGACCATCTCAAATCCACAAGTGAGACTACATTCGTGTAGTTAAGATTTACTACATGATAAGAGGCATTAGGATTAACCCATTGTTTTACACCCGTATATTTGTTATAATTACATTGACTTCATTGGTCAAGTAATTCTCCCACACCCTTTGCGTTGTATCCATTTTTGGTACACGATACCCCTAGTACACCCCTCCGAGCCTATCCTTTCGTTTCGACCTTTGAGCATCTTACTCAAAGTGAGAATTTGTTTACACCCCACTAAATGTACACCCAAATCGCCTTAGCCTACCTTGTATGCACCCACCTTTGGTGCATTATTGTGAAAACATTTGTTAAACCCTTAGTTAATTATCCGGTCAATTACATGGTTGCTAAGTTAAGTCATATCCTTGTACATATTGTTTTGGGACGATTGGGACTCGTGGGTAAAGTACTAGTGTAATGAAGTAATGGGGAAGAACAACATTATTACCCCCATACGTACTAAATATTTAAAAAGCTACTCCAAGTTTTTCGATTATCTTAATTCGACTCATTAGAATAGTGATTGTAAAGTTATGTAAAGATTCAAGTGTAAGGGGAATGAAAATCCCCTATGATGTATTATTTTGGATGGTAGGGCAAGAGTGTATGAAAAAAAAAAGAAAAAAAAGAAAAAAAAAAATCGAAAAATCAAGAAAAATATAAAAAAAAATATGAAAAAGAAAGAAGAAAAACATATGGACTACCATCCCGTTTCCTTTTATGTTCCTTTTTAGTTTTGTTATTTCATTTTTAGACTAAGATTGAATCGAGCCTTGACTTAAGCAACGATGTAGAGTACATGTATTTGATCATGATAATTAACTTGCCACCACTAAAATACCCCTTATTCCAACCAAACCGTGTTATCATATCCCTACACCTTACGTTACAACCCTTTGGAAAGCCCTCTTTGATAGTTTATCTTAGGTGCTTACGCCTAGTGGAGGAGTAATTGATCCTCTCCCAAGCCTATGGTAATCTATT
>LBNU01034072.1:13562-39959 GCA_014162995.1 Artemisia annua
GTGGTGGGTGGTGGTGGTGGGTGGTGGGTGGCGGTGGTGGAGGTGGGTGGTGGCAATGATAAATGGACTAACCTTGCCTTTGTTAAAGGACTAACGTTCAAAATGATCATTGGTAAATGTACTAACGTTGCCTTTGTTAAATGGCCGTTAGCAATTTTTTAGTGAAAAGGACGAAACTTTCAATTTGGGCCTAACCACAAGGACGATTTATGTAATTTACTCTAACGGAAAACCTTAATCACCTTAGCTGTCACTATATAGAAGAGATTAGTAACTTGGATACAAACAATAGTTAAAAAAAAAGAGTTGACTACACAACATAGTAAAAGGTGACAAGCTCGATACATTTAGAAACAATTATCCCCCTCTAATAAAGATGCTTATCTCAAAATCAGCCTGATGACACATTTCAAGCGATCAGTCCATATTCAAAAGAAGCCAAAACCGCAAATCCAAAGCACACGAATTCAGAAAACCCAAACTAAACCGATCCTATCAGAACCTTCATTCAAACAGAAACAATCCAACTTTAATTCAAACAAACCCGAAACTTTTTTTTTCTTTTTCTTCTTCTTTTTCTTCTTCATGGCTAACTAAACGAATCAACCTGACTCTGATACCACTTGTAGGTAATTCAAATGAACGAAACAAACAAACAAAATACGAACAAACGAAGCGGAAGCTTTATTCAAATACCAAACAAAATTCAAAGACAAATTCTAATTCAAAGGTATCAAACCCTAATTCAAAAGGTGCAAAGAAAACTAAGCCTACCAATCCCTATTTATAGGCTAAACAAACTGTCATAACAAAGTTTCCAAATTCAAATCAAACTTGCAGGACAAGTCACAATTAACCAAACAACCCCTAAAGTTTATGTCACTTTTCTAACAATTCACGACCGAAATCCCAGTGTTTAGAAACTTTCTTATGAATTTCACTATTAATTCGGAGAAATATCCGCTTTGCTTTGATTTTTTTGATCATGTAGGTCTTTTATATTTGTGTGTGTGTGTGTGTGTTTGTTTGGAGGGGGGGTGCCTGAAGCTAATAAAGTGCATAGTGCCTGAAGCTCACGTAACTCAAAAGACGTTTGTTGAATGAGCTCAAAATGTCAAAATCTTGTTGCGGGTGATACTAGTTTGATGGATGATTTTCCAAAGAAGATGTCATAAGCCTGGAGCTTTGTTGAGCTGTTACAAATTTACTGCTACCTCTGTCCCTAAGATATGTAAGATTTTGATTACAACTTGTTAGTTGATACATATTTTATTGACTGTCATAAGGATTACTACATATACAAGGAACATAAATTATAGTTTTATTAACATTAACATTTGTTGGTCCCAAATGTTTGTGAGTCGAAATCTGAATTGCAAACAAATAAAACTAGATAACTTTATTTCGTCTAACCAAAGTATGTTACATGTTTGTACATATATATATGACACGAAAGGGAGCGACCCCAAACTTTGTGTCTGTTCGAATTGGCTTGAACCAAGCGTCACAACCATTCGCATGTTTTCAGAAAATAACTAACTTAACAAATATAACTAACTTAACCGCTTGGCGGTTGTAAACTTTCTAATGAACACGTTTAGTCCTTCAAGTTTCTGTAAAGCAATATCGAGATTATATTGGATCACATTCTCCTCCTTAATCTTGATCGTTGCTTTGTCCTAAGTCTTGAACTCCGAGCATTTGTCGCATAGTCACAAACTTTAGTCTTGGTAAAACTTTTGTTAAGATATCTGCTCTTTGTAGTTCTCCACTAACGTGTTCCACATTAATATGACCATTCTCTACGCATTCACGAATGAAATGATAGCGAATGTCAATGTGCTTTCTTCTTCCATGAAAAACTGGGTTCTTTACGAGTGCTATTGCTGATATGTTGTCAACTCTAAGCGTTATCCTTTTCTCTTCCCATCCAGTTAATTCACTAAGTAAACGGTTTAACCATAAGGCTTGACATGCTGCTCCAGTAGCCGCCATGAATTCTGATTCGCATGATGAGAGCGCCACTGTTGGTTGCTTCTGAGTACACCAAGTAATAGGTGACTCTCCAAAGTAAAATACTATTCCAGTAGTTCCTTTTCCTTGATCGGTGTTGATTCAATAACTACTGTGACTGTATCCTGTAATCTTGCAGCCGCCTTCTTTCTTGTATATTATTCCATGTTCCTTTGTTCCTTTGATGTATCGGATTACTTGTTTGACTACCTTCAGGTGATGATCCTTCGGGTCTTGCATAAATCTTCTGAGTAGTCTGACTGAGTAACTAAGATCTGGTCTTGTATGTAGTAAGTACCTAAGACTTCCAATTAAGCTTCGGTAGTAAGTTGCGTCAACTGAGTTTCCATCTTCCGCCTTGACCAACTTAGTGCCGGGATCCATTGGTATCTTCGTATCATTACTGTCTGTCATACTTGTTTCTTTCAAGATCTTGTTAATATTTCTTGTTTGCTTGATTGTAATCTCTCCTCCTGTTTGTGTAACTTCTATTCCAAGCTCATATGCTAGCAATCCTAAATCTCTCATTTCAAATTTTTCTTCCATCTGGGATTTGAACAAGTTTATTTCCTTCTTTGGAGTGCCCGTGATTATCAAATCATCTACATATACTCCAACTATAAGCGTAGAAGTCTTGCTTCTCTTCATGTAAACCGCTTGTTCGAGATTACATTTCTTAAAGTCTAATGACTTCAAGGTTTGATCAAGCTTCACATTCCAAGCTCTTGGTGCTTGTCTTAAGCCGTACAAAGCTTTAGTCAGCTTGTAGACTTTTCCTGAGTTTCCTTGTTGAATAAATCCTTCAGGTTGTATAACATAGACTTCTTCCTTCAACTCTCCATGTAAAAATACTGATTTTACATCTAAGTGGTGTACTTGCCATCCATGATATGCTGCTAATGCTAATATTAAGCGGACTGTGTCTATCCTAGCAACTGGTGCAAACACTTCATCGAAGTCTATTCCTTGTTCTTGTACATAACTTTTTGCTACTAATCTTGCCTTATACTTGATGATCTTTCCTTTTGCATCCCTCTTGGTTTTATAAACCCATTTGAGTCCTATTGCCTTCTGATTTGCTGGCAATGTAGTAAGAGTCCATGTGTTATTTTTGTTGATTAAATCTAATTCAATCTCCATGTCCTCAATCCACTTCTTATCTTTTGATGCTTCCTTGTAATTACGGGGTTCTTCTTCTGTGAAAAATAAGCTTGGTGCTTCTACTTCATGTGCATTTTGGTAAATTTCCGTTATATCTTTCAAACCTCGTACTGGTCTATGATCATATCTCTGATCTGAGCTTCCTAATGAGCTAAAAGTAGCTTCATCTTCATCCTCTAAATTAGGGTTGTAAGTGTAGGTTGGTGGTGTGACTGGTGATTCTGGATCTGGTATTTGATCCGGTATTGGATACATATTATCATTGTTTTCTATGTTGACTGGTGTAGGATTTTCTTTGTCAACTTCGTCTACTACAAAACTAGCCCAAAATGTGTCTTGTGTACTTGTATCCTCTTCATTGTTATTCCAATCCCACGGTTTTGTTTCAATAAACTTTACGTCCCTACTAACATGTTTCTTCTTTCCTATCGGATCATATAGCCTACATGCTTTTGATCTTTCCTCTACTCCTAAGTAAATCATTGGTATGCTTCTGTCATCCAGCATCTTCAAATGTGGTCTCGTTATCTTGGCATAAGCTGTGCATCCGAATATTCTTAGGTTTTCCAGATTTGGTTTTCTGTTGTAGAGTACTTCATATGGTGTTTTATCTTCCAGGGCTCTTGTAGGTGCCCTATTGAGTATGTAAATGGCGTGCTTGACTGCTTCCGCCCAAAAGGTTAAGGGTAACTTCATTGCTTTCATCATACTCCTAGTAATTGATAACATTGTCCTATTCTTTCTTTCCACTACTCCATTTTGTTGTGGAGAGTGATGAGACGAAAAATGTTACGTTTTTAGGGGTCGGTTTGAGTCCTAATTCGTATGTTTTTGGTTTGGATTTCACCCAAAGTCGTTTCTTTTCTCATTTTAGGTACTTTTGAAGGGAAAATCACAAAAGAAGCATTTTCGGGCGTTTTCGGAGTGAAAAAGTGCGGAAAACAACAAAATCTCAAAAGACCTTAAAGATCACAGAAGGTGACGCCGTCACACTCTACAAAGTGACGACGTCAGGAGTAAGTGAAGTCAAGGATTGGAAAAATACTCGTGACGACCCAGAGAGTTCGAAGTGCAAATTGTGACGCCGTCAACTTAGGCCGTCAGATCTGGAACCAGCAATTATGACCACGTCAACCAAGGCCGTCAGGAAACCCTAATCGCCGAGCTGACGACGTCACCTATTGGGCTGACGCCGTCAGCCCGCGTTTTCTATATATATAGAACGATTTTTCTTTATTTGATAGAACTTTAGGAGGAATTTTGGAGTGGAGAACTTTAGGGTTAAACCCTAGTACGTGTATTACAGACCTTAGAGGGTATCCTAACCCCTCTAACTTGCATGTTTAATCCAAGATAAGTCTTTATTCATACAATATGTCTATGTGTTGTGTGATTTATGCTTGTGCTTGTCTTTCTTTCAACATGCTAGGCTAATTTACTTTGTGTTTGCTTAGATCTAATGAAACCTAACTATTGATTATCATGTGATGTGTATGTTGTGATTGTATTTGGGTGAATGTTTCATCTACGTTAGACTAGAGAAAACTGGCTAATCTCCTATACGGTAACAAGCTTGAACGTCTTTAGAAACGTGAATCGTATGTGCGTTATCGATTTTAAGGTAGTATTTCATGCATAGGTTGCTATCGGTGAGCTCATGATAGGATGCTTGACGTATCGTCATAGAGTGAGGTAGGAACTTATAGAGTTAGGGAATTGAACGCACTCCCTACGACTTGTTAGGAATACACCCGTCATCCACGCAAACTCAACATACTAATTACATGGTAAAAGATAGTTAGGGAGTAATGAAATCTAAGTAAACACTACTCTCCACCACTGATTTTCTCAAAACCAAAAAAATACAAAAATATAAGTAGATTAAAAGTAGATAATTTGGGTTAGTTGACTAGCAACTAATTCCGCCCTCTCCTCCAAAACCAGAGATTTTACTGCTTTCATAAAACATAAAAATACAAAAAGAATCTTCCTCCACCCTTAGACCTAGATTAGAGTAGCCTTTAGCCTAACGAACACTATTCCCTACGAGAGAACGATCAATCCCCCGGTACTTGCCACTACACTATACTACATCGGTCAGGTACACTGCCTGGTGGGGATTGCAAGCTTCTCGAGATCCCTCGAGAGGTAAAACGTAGTGCGTGTTGCAATCCACGCGCATCAGAGAGTATGGTGCTGTCAACTGTCTTGCTATTCCATTCTCTTTATAGTATTTGGTGAATTCATTTGATGTAAATTCACCTCCTCTATCTGTTCTTAGCATTCTTAACTTCAATCTTAACTCCATTTCAATCTTTTGTCTAAATTCCTTAAATGTGTTGAATGCCTGATCTTTCGATGTTAGAAAGTAAGCCCACATAAAACGTGTACAGTCATCTACTAATAAGAAGATGAGTTTCTTCCCAGAGTGTGTGGCTGGACTTATGGGACCGCAGAGATCTCCATATACTAAGTCCAATGGGTTCTTTGATCTGAATTTAGCTTGATTGGGATATGGTGTTCTACTGTATTTTCCTAATAAACATGCATCACATATCTGTCCTGCATGGTTTATTCTTGGTATTCCTTCCACTAGACCCTTTCTTGTCATCTTGTTGATGTCGTCAAAGTTCAGATGACCTAATCTAGCGTGCCATAACCATGCTTGGTTATCTACATTTGCTAAGAGACATATAGGTGCTTCTATCTGTAATCTAATACTGTAAAGTCGATTCTTAGATCTTTCTACCTTCATCAACAACTTCTTATTCTTATCATACAAAGTCAATTTGTTTCCATCCATGATGATCTTACAACCTATCTTCGTAAGTTGTCCTAGACTAAGTATGTTGCTCTTGAGGTTTGGAATGTAGTAAACATCCGAAACTATCTTTTTTTCTTTGTTTCTACACCCTAGTAATATAGAACCTCTACCCTTCATCTCTACGTACGATCCATCTCCAAAACGAACTCGTCCAGTGATGCTTTCGTCAATATACTTAAAATGATTCTTAGTTCCCGTCATATGGTTACTTACACCATTATCTAAATACCATATGCTAGCATTTGTTGTAGCATACCTTTCGGGTACTTTTCCTTCATTCAACAAAACTTCTTCATGTTCAGTTTCGTGTATAGTCATTAGTAGTGATGGTTCATCGTCTTCTAAGATAAGGTTTGATTGTTCCTGAGTTGTTGGTGGGTTTCTACATTCTTTCTTATAATTTCCATGTTTCCCGCAATTGAAACATTTTACTTTCCTTTTGTTCCACTCACTTTTATTCTTATTTGACTTTTCGTTGTGAGTTGAGTTTTCTCCATTCGAGTTATCTCTGTTTCCTTTATTTTGCCAGTTTCCTCGTGAGTAGTTTGATCTACCTCTAAATTTGGTAAATCGTTTCTTATTTCTAGAGTGCTCGCCTTGTGCGAATAATAAGTTATCCTGGCTTTCTACTTGTCCTCCCTTTCGGAGTTTTATCCTTTCCTCGAATGCCTTAAGTTTTCCAGCGATCTCATCTAAAGTAATGTTGTCGAGATCGTTTGTCTGTTCTATGGATGCTACTATTTGAATGAACCTATTTGGTGTGGAGTCTAATAGTTTTCGTACTAAAAGTGATTCATCCAAGGTTTTTCCTAATTCTTTATCCTTTGTGGCGTAGTCGTTTAGTTTGTTCGTAAATGCATCCACCGTTTCATCTTCCTTCATCTGAAGGGTATGAAATCCAATCATCAATGATTCTAACCGTGCTTGTTGCACTCTCTCTTCTCCAACGTGTCTCCTTTTTAACGATTCCCATAATTCCTTTGCCGTTTTACAACTTGCTACTTGTAAAATCACATCTTCGGTCAACGCTTGATATAGGAGGGCAGTTGTTGCCTTATCCTTCTTATCATCTACTTGCGTGTTTTCCTTAGGTTCTATTGTTTCCCATAAACCATGTGCTTCTAATATAACCTTAATTTGTATATCCCAAACCGTGTAGTTTGTGTTTTTCAACTTAGGACATTGGTATTGTGCAATAGGTGTTACGGGTTTCACTATTGTGTTAGTGTTATTTGTATCGTCACCGGCCATCTTAAATGTGTTTACAATCTCACCTTCTAATCGTATGGGAATTTCTAACTAGTATGGTAATTCCTACTACTACGGGAATAGAAAATCGGGATCAATATATAGTTCTCGGGATTTCCTAATAGTATGAAATAAATATCTATACTATCTAGAGTATAATAGAAATCCAAAAATTTGAATTTGTGACCTCGTTGTTGTGTCAAAACACAAACGTATTCCCACTTGTGTGTCGGTACTTGAGTATTATACCAACCACGTTCTTTCCTTCCCTTGTTTTCTCCAAAATAATTCGGTTGTTTGTTGATGTTATCGAATCCTTTTTCTTTTCTTTCAATATGCCAACCAAACGTTCTTCCTTATTCTACCACGCTTCCACGTTGTCCTTTTTCTTTTGTGCCGACTTGGTACAAAGTGTGTGCCCTAGACCTCCTTTTTGTCTCGGCTTCTTTTTAAAACACCCAGCGTGTTCTTGGTAATCAAACAAACTTTGTTGTTTGTTGTTGCTTTTCGTTCCAAGTTCTTCACAAAGTTTTCACCAAATACCTCTCGGTATTTCACCAAAGCAAATCGTTTTACTTTCCTTTTCTTTCACTAATACCCACGGTATTAGTTTCCACGATCAAACAAATGAAGTTGTTTGTCGTTGCTGCTGTTGCTTGTTCCCTTCTAGTCGTTGTACCACAATACTTCATTGTTTCTTTCTTAATTCCACACTTATATCTTCAACAATCTCTTCAATACCCGTCGGTATTCCCTTTAACAAAGCAAGTGATCAGCCTGCTTTCTTCTTTTCGTTATTTGTTGTTGTTCCGTATTGCTAAACGCCTCTCCAAACAATCCTTGATTGTTTCCTTGTCTCGTTATACCTTTTCAAATCTACAAGCAACGCCCTTTTCTTTTGTGTATCTCGTTGTTTATACACAAGGTTTCCTTCTTGACGTCGTTCTTTTTCTTCTTGTCGCGTTGTATAGCAACAAGGCTTTTCCTTCTTCTTTGTTGTCGTGTGCAAGACACCAACAAAGGTTTCTAACAATTGTTCTCCTCTTCTAACCTTCTGTTGTCGCGTACTGATATCACAACAAAGGCAGGCCACCACTTCGTTTGGTGTCCTATCGTTTGCAATTTTGGCAAGATAAATCGTATACTACTTCCTTGCGTCCTTAGTTATNAAGACACCAACAAAGGTTTCTAACAATTGTTCTCCTCTTCTAACCTTCTGTTGTCGCGTACTGATATCACAACAAAGGCAGGCCACCACTTCGTTTGGTGTCCTATCGTTTGCAATTTTGGCAAGATAAATCGTATACTACTTCCTTGCGTCCTTAGTTATCCTGGCAACGTCTCTTATTGTTTATACGTCGCGTGTTTCTTTCCTGAATCAAATGTTCAGCGTGTTGTTTTTTTGGTTTCCTTTTGTCTCGTTAAAGGTTTCTAGTTTTTGATGGTGTAACGAGAGTAAGGTATAACAATGCTATTGATGCCAAATGTTGGTCCCAAATGTTTGTGAGTCGAAATCTGAATTGCAAACAAATAAAACTAGATAACTTTATTTCGTCTAACCAAAGTATGTTACATGTTTGTACATATATATATGACACGAAAGGGTGCGACCCCAAACTTTGTGTCTGTTCGAATTGGCTTGAACCAAGCGTCACAACCATTCGAATGTTTTCAGAAAATAACTAACTTAACTAATATAACTAACTTAACCGCTTGGCGGTTGTAAACTTTCTAATGAACACGTTTAGTCCTTCAAGTTTCTGTAAAGCAATATCGAGATTATATTGGATCACAACATTTAGCTTTATCAATAACTATTACTACGTACAAATCAATGGTAAAAACCATTATCACACACAAAACACACATACATAATATTCATTCTTAATTCTTAATACCTCAGCTTTTAATAATCTATTTTGAAGATCCAAAATAAGGCAATGGTCCATGATCATCATCCTCCACATTAACCGGGAACTCATCAATCTCATCAGCCCAAGGATTCATCTGATCAAAGCCAACAGTCATCGTCGCACGCCACACCAGACTACTACACTTAAAACCTGACCCGAACGCAATCTGCCATACACGGTTTCCTTTCTTGATCCGATCTTTTGCTTCAAGATACGCCAACTCATACCAAATAGAACTACTAGACGTATTACCAAACCTATGCAACGTCATTCTAGAACATTCCATAGCAGTTTCATCAAAGCCTAGGTTCACCTTTAATCCATCAAGCATTGGCTTACCTCCTACGTGAGGCAGGAAATGATCAATGGAACGACGGTAGTTTGGTACGTATGGCTGCACATTTGCCATCGGCTGGAGCTTTCTTGTGATGCTGTTAACGATGTTTCGTGTTAAGTACTTCAATTGTTCTGATACTGGAAGTATTTTTTGACCTAATGCCGTTAAGTTTGATTCGATGACAGATGATGCGGCGTTGAATAAGTCTTTTGTGACAGTAATGCCTCGTTTTCCCGCGCTGTCTTCTTCCTGAATGATGCAGTTGTATGATAAATCAGAACTTGATTTGTTTGTGTGTACGGCGTGGATAAGCTTGTATTTAGAGATGTGCTTATCGGATCGGCGGTTAGAGAGGAGGATTGCTGCTCCGCCAACGCGGAATAAACAGTTGGTGAGGAATTTAGACCGGTCATCACCGAGGTAGCAGCCTTCAGTAATGCTTTCTGTGCTCATTACTAATGCGTAGGAATTTTGATGTCGATGTGCCTGTGAAATTTTAAGAACTCCTGTTATTATATTTGAGTTTGTAGCTGATTTTGAATTGTAGAATGTTGCAATGTTATTAGTTTGTATTATACTTGTAGAAGCTATGATAAAAAGGCAATGAAACACACGGCTCAAATCTGTACGTATAGGTGTAGGAGAATCTGATTAGAATGTGTTGATTCCAGTTTAATAAAGTTATGGCTAGGGATGTTTAACTAAAAAAAAGAAAAAAGATTTGGATAAAACCGAATTGAAATTTAGTTTTATGGTTGTTTAATTTTTTAGGAGGTTAGTATAAGCAATACTTAGATTAATAGATGATATGTAACATAGGCGATAAGCTATTATGTTGTGAGAAATAACCTTTAGGAGCTGTTCTGCAAGACCTATAGCCACGAGCCCTGCACTGCATCCCATCCCAACTAGATTGTAGCTGGAAATATTCTCGTTAAGCTTATATCGGTTCACTATCATGCTAGAAAGTGATGGCATAGTGTTGTAAATACAGCAGTTCACAACCAGTATCCCAATGTCCTCGCATCTTACACCTGTTTTCGCCAACAACATGTCTATCGACCCAAAGATAGACATCTCCATTTCCCTTCTTGCCAGTTTCATGCTCAGTACGGGAATTTCTTGAAGGTAGACCTCTGACAAATAGGTTGAGTCTCCAATTCCTGACTTTTCAAAAACCTTCCTAAAGAAATCCACTGTTTCTTCTGTATAATATCCACTGCGCTTTGCTGTTCTGATCGTGAAGTCTTTTGTGCATTTCTGACTATCTGGGGGCTTGTAACATGCAAAGTCTATTAAGTAAACTCCAGCCGAAGCTCTTTTGGTCATGTAGAAACCTATTAATACAAGGCATATGAGTAAGGTTAATAAGAGAATTTTCGGTTCGGATTTGAAATAGAAGTTGAAGTTTGCATGGTATTTTAGGAGTTCCTTCGAAGAAAAAGTGATTATGGACATGATGCCTGGAATTTTGGAAACTAAGAAATCATTTCAATTGAAAATGTCATTTGTTAGAGGAGCTCAAAATTTCTAAATCTTGTTCGTGGTGTGAGTATCATTGAAGTTTTCATATGGAAGTTGCCATAAGCCTGGAGCTTTATTTATAGTGTTGCGGGTGTGAGCATCATGGAAGATTTCAAATGGAAGTTGTCATTGCCTAATTTTCCTTTATTTGATTTGAAAGGCGGGTTTTTTCACACACCTATACGACCTATCTCACACAATCTCACGAATGTCTTCAATGAGATTTGAACCCACAACGTCTTGGTTGTTAGGCACACTCACATACCACTAGGCCAAAGGCACTTTGGGTAAAATATCTCTCTATAATGAGCCATTTTGCATTCTATTTTTCCCCCAAAGACTATAATATCTCTATTATTTTTCTAGCTTATATCTTGAAGTAGACGATACATTTGCAAGCAATATATATTGATATCACCATATAGATAAATGGATTACGTACTTAATGTAATCTGACTGGACTTTAGATATGTATATATGATGTTATAAACACCTCTTCGTATGCATTTTGTTTCGTAAAATCTAATTCTTTCATTGGTGAGGAAGCAACTCTTATGATAGTGGCACAACGCATGATTATACACTAGGGTATACATGATCATTCCGAGAAATTTCCAGGAGATGTACTGCAAGAATGATTTTACTTTTTCATAATCTTACCCTAGACCTCATGAAGCTTTTATGGTTAATTGCTATATATATTGCGCTAATGGGAACACTTTCTCATTTTTATGATAATTACAGATATATAGGTTGCTAGTACCATTTACGGGTCATGTACGTGCATGCATATTTGTGAGCATAGTGCATGAAGGAAATATGTACCAATTGGACGTCTTTTCTTTGATCTTGATTTACAAATGATTTCATAGTTGTGCCTTTTAAGGGTCTCCGGATCTTTTGATGGAAAAGCAGAAAGGGTTTGGACGAATCTTAAATAGACAATTGCCATGTCTGGTAAAATATGACAGATTAAAATGGGGTTTAAAGACATGGTATCTCCGCATTGACTTCCTGAAATTGTTTCTACTCATAGATGTGTAAGTTTTTATTAGACATGATAATTGTACGATATATGCATAATGCATGTGAACTTTGTGAAAATATGCCAACTGATTGTCCTTTTAAGGTGAATTCTAGTACCATTAATGTGAGTGTTCTAATCTAGAACGAATTTGATTGAATAATATTGTGTACGACTCGGATCCTCCATCTGCAAATAGCCAATATTGCATTTACATCTATGATTTATGAATGCTCGTGTATTATATTAATGGGTTGTTTGGCATTGTGTTTTAAAGTGATTATGTGATTATAAGCTTATTGTTGATCCCAACTTGCTGATAATTAGTAGGTTTTAGTGTTTGGACATAGTGGAACTAATTTTGTCTCTTTGATTATCTGAGATAATTAGTTTAATAATATCGGCAAAAGAATGATTGTTAGGAGTCATTTTACATGTAACATTGTTATATAATCAGCATTTGCCAAAAACTCAACCGCTTATTATCACTACTCCAAACAGCAAAACAATGATTAACTGATTGTCCGATATCACAACTTTCGAAACCCAATTCCAGACACAACCTGACTTGGTGAAAAAAGTGTTCTTCTCATAGGCATGTTAGCTTATATTACACTGAGATTAATAAGTAATATCTAGTAATCTACATGTGGAGTATATTCAAACTGGTTTCTATTTCAGCACAATCCTGAGTCCCATTTTCATGAGTGTTACACTCTTGAAACAATTTAAAGGAATGATATAGTTACGCTGCTCGGATTCTCCATGTGCAAAAGTTTATATTGCATTTACATTTATGAGTGATGTTCAAGTTATGGATATTGTGTAGCTCAAAAAATAAAAAGTTGGTGAACCTTGTCGGGTACGTTGTTTGTTCAAATATCTTCAAGATAACTTGTAGACGGTGAAATGAAAAGCTCAACAATATGTTGGTGAGAGTTTCTAAATTGCTGTACGTTTAATATCTTATCATATAAATTGGTTTATTTCTTTTCCTAGTGGTCCCAAAATCGCTAAGCTGTGTTCAACAACCTTTTATAGGTTCACAGTACTCATTACTTCATCAGGTCCATTTCTTTTTTAGAAATTTACTTTTAAAGACCTATATAGATGCATTGCTGAAAAATAATATAACCTTGTTTGGATTTTATGTGTTTGATGTATAAACAAACGCAAGTTTATAAATTCCCCTAGCTAGTTTTAAAATTTTAGTTGATCATATCTATAACCAGTTATCTTATCACCTTGAATTTGTGAGTGAATTTTGCCGTATAACCAAGGTTTTTTCTTGGCAGGAAAGTCTTCGGGATATTTGCCTTTTGGATATCACTTTTAGCATCAAAGATACACTTAAGTGGTCTATTGCAAATTTAATGAGGTCGATGCTTTATCGCATAAATTGTCGTGTTTAACATCCTCAGTGAATTTCTAGTACTAATCATAGCAAGCAAGAATGACAGCAAAGATAATGAATTACGGATGAACTAGGATTGGAACAAGTTATAGTTGATATGATCCTTCGTTATAGATTTAATGAAACCCAGCTTGTGATTCTGTAATTGGGTCGGATACAAAGTCAAAACTAAACCAGTTTTTATATATCCGTGAACTTGAATTAAATTGCTTTTACTTTATATGTTTCATATTAGAGCAAAAGTAGACATGTGTATCAGTGTATGCAGTATGCATATCTGGATGTTTCAACTGATGTGGTGAAGTGGTCCCTTGAAACAAACACGCTATTTGTTACCAAACAATGATCCTGAGTTCCTAACTAAAAATTTTACAAATAGTAAGAGGACAACAACCAGAATGAGGGAAAAATTGTCTCGTCGCTCTTAAAAGCACAAGGATTCGTTGCATTTCGAAGGATACTGCAATAAAGAATAGTATATTAATCTTTTCTCGGTCGTATTTCATTCAAGCTTTCGAGTTAGCTCGATGTTTGTCAGATGTCTTTTTTTTTAATCTTATTCTGTAAAGTTGATCAGTTTGATTGTTTTAAAGTCAGGTTATGTATTTTAGCACGTTGGTCATCTGTGACTGCTTAAATGTTACCTAGGACTTGGTTAGAGAATGGAAGTGATGGTATAGATAGCCAACCGTGTCTTGAGGATGTGGCTACCTCCAACATCAAGATCTTACTTGTCATGTGATACTGTTTTATCGACAGCCTGGCAGTCATTTGTATACGAGAAGTATTAATTATAGATAAATGAAATATTGGTAGCAAGAAGCTACCAAACGTATCCATATCATAAATGAGTTATGATGTTTAAGATGGACTGGGGGTGAATCTAAAAGGCAAACTCGTTCCAGCTAGTCATACTCTTTCCTGACAAGATATATCTGAAATCACTAAATCAACGCTAGTCGGTTCTAGTCAGTCTTCCTTCCATAGTTCCATTACAGCGCAGGCACGCAGCTAATGCTACCATAAGTGTTGGAAAAAACCCAAGCAAAACCAAACATGTTTTTATGAATACGACTATACGAAACTAAGAAACAAACTTAAAAAAAGTGAGTCTAGTTACTAGACCGAATCAACCCTTCAACCTTATCGCTCGCAAATTAACATTTACATCTTGTAAATGGTTAACTGTTATGTCAGATAAATCACAGATGTAGCTGATGGTCAGGATGTGAGCTAAACTGTCAAAACAATGACAATACTAAAATACGTCGATGATATAACACAAACATAAAACCAACCTTGAACTTCATATTACAGATTAGATTATTAGAAAGCCAATGGGACCAGACCAATCGAATCCAGTTTCAAAACAAGGTCATCCTTTTGATTTTATCAAAAAGAATACTAGTAGCAAACCTTACACGTCAACTATCCCAATGATAAAACGCAAAGCAGCCATCATGAATAACATACAAGTTAAAACAAGATATCCGATGGCAAACTTCAGGAATCAGTAGTCAGAATGCTTACACATACCAACAATACAAACTTCATAATTTAATGTAACCAGAAGTTACCAATTCAAAGACACAAATTAAGACATCATTTCATGTTCAATTCTACAACCTAGCACTTAAATCCCAACAACACCACATAAATCCTTGATACAATCTCACCTACAGTCAATGTCAACAGCATTAAAACCATTTTTAAACTAATACCATGAAACGTCTATTACAAAGTCTACTTAACACTGGTTCATTCCTTTGAGGTTTTGTTAATGAGAGACTTGTGAATGTGAGGAATGACACCACCTCCAGCAATGGTACCCTTGATTAGGGTGTCGAGTTCTTCATCTCCACGAATAGCGAGCTGCAAGTGTCGAGGAGTAATCCTTTTCACCTTCAAATCCTTGCTGGCGTTGCCTGCTAACTCGAGGACCTCGGCTGTTAGGTATTCCAGAATTGCAGCTGTGTACACTGCTGCAGTGGCTCCCACTCGTCCATGGGCAGATGTTCTAGTCTTGAGATGACGATGGATTCTTCCAACTGGAAACTGAAAATCATAATTATAAAGAAATTTATTTAGTTTGGCAAACAAGAATTGATAGTGTGTAGATTGAAACTTTATAATGGTATGATGCTTTGTATGAAACCTAAA
Organism: Artemisia annua; assembly: GCA_014162995.1. NCBI lineage: Eukaryota > Viridiplantae > Streptophyta > Magnoliopsida > Asterales > Asteraceae > Artemisia > Artemisia annua. The sequence continues at coordinate 29,181 of LBNU01034072.1, forward strand.
AAAAGTTGGTCCAAATCAGGTCTGAATCAATCAATTATATCATTTTAGTAATTAACACTTTGTAAAGGGTATGTACTCAAACATCATATAATTGGCATGTACATACAGACAAACATCATATAATTGGCATGTACATAGACTTTTAAAAAATTGTTAAAAGAAAAATAACCGCAGTGAAAAGCCATCAAATTCCTTAAGTCTATCATACATTCATTCTAAACACAACATGGATTAGGGGGTGTTTGGGATTTTGCTAATTATAACTTCTTTCAGCCTATTACAACAATAAATTTGAATACACAACATTTTTCTTTCCAAACTCAAAAATGCTCACTTACCCCCTCAGAGAATGAGATAAGCAATCCCAGATACACTCAAAATTGCTTCAAAAGACACTGGCCAGTTTTATAACAAACAAATTTGACACACCCTCAAAACTTTATTTTGCAAGACTTTACAAAAGGGATAGTTACCAAAAACAACCATTTTGACTGCTCCATAGTACACAAGGTTCAGACCCAAGAGACAAGAATTTTATACAAATAAAAAAACCTTGAAAGTTGGTCAAAACCATGGACGGATTGGTCAAATACTGGTTATTTTGGAAATTAAAACTTTGTAAAACCTACTTAATAAAAAACATTAGCCAAACATCCTTAAAATGGTGTAAGCAAAGTATCCATGTGTGCTTACAACTATGAATATGAGTGTGTTTGGAATTGCTTACATCTTATAAAAGAACAAGCTTATATAAGCAACTTCAAACTCAAATAACAAGATAACTGTGCTAGGTACACTCAAAACTGCATCATTAAACACTAACCAGTTTTATAATTTACAAATTTGAAACACCCTCAAAAGTTTATTTTATATGTTTCTACAAAAAGAATAGTTATCAAAATGACCTATTTTGACCACTCCATACAAGATCGAGACCCGTCTTATAAGGGTTTCATACAAAATCACCACCCATCTTGTATAACACCCTTGAAAATCAGTCAAAATAATGTAAGAATCAATCAACAATTGGTCATTTTGATAATTAGTATTCTGTAAAAACTACTTAATATCAGGGTGTTTGGATTACTCACATAATTTATAAGAACAAATTTGTATAAGCAACTTTAAACTCAAATAACGATATAAACTGTCCCAACTCCCAAGTACACCCAAAACTGCTTAACTAGACACTAACCAGCTTTATAACAGACAAATTTAAACACACTCAGAACTTTATTTTGTAAAATTCTACAAAATGGATAATTACCAAAAAGACCCATTTTGACCACTCCATACATAGCCTTGGCCCGACTTGGTAGGGTTTCATACAATATGACCACCCATCTTGTATAAATCCCTAGAAAGTTGGTCACAACCATGTACAGATTGGTCAATGATTCTTCACTTTGTAATAACTACTTAAAAAACACTAGCCAAATATCCTTAGAATTGCGTAGACAAAGTAACCATGTGCACTTACAACCATGAATAACACAGTGTTTGGAATTACTTACATCTTCTGAAAAAAACAAATTTATATAAACAGCTTCGTATTCAAATAATTAAATAAACTGTACCAAATGCACTAAATAAACAGTCATTTTTAAGAAACAAAGCCAAAACACACTAGGGGTGTTTGTTTAAGCTTATTTTTGGGCTTATGAGCTTATGAAGGTCCAGCTTATGTTTTATAAGCCCAGTTTCTCCAGTTTGTTTTATAAATTATGAGCTTAAGTTTCAAAATAAGCCTCAAAAAATTAGCTTATGAAACATAAGCCGAAACCTCATAAACCTATAGTCCCAAAAATAAGCTTGAACAAACAACCACTGTGTTAGCTTAAACAAATAAACAAGCTTCTTATAACAAAAAAACATAACAAAATAAAAAACATAAAGTAGCTTTTGTAAAAACCTGAAGTCCAGCACGAGAAGACCGCGACATGGGTCTCTTCTTATCTTTGTCCTTGTTCGCCGCAGCTGCGGCTGCTGTTGTCTTTGCAGCCAACAATCCCTTTCCGCCCTTTCCTGCCATTTCTCAACACCTACACAAACACATTTCACAACCATTAAACACCAAAAAAAACTTTTATAAATAAAAATTAATAAATAAATAAATAAAACTTTTTAAACATCAAATTTTACACATATCCCAAAACCCATCAAGAAAATTTGAATCCTTTATCTAATTTATAAATTCAAGGATATGTAATATTTTTAATTCTTAAAACCCAAAAAGCTATAAATAGATAAAAAAAAAAANAACAAAAAACAAAAAACAAAAAAAACAAAAACAAAAACAAAAACAAAAAAAAAACAAAACAAAACAAAAACAAAGAAACAGATCTAGCTACTGTTTGCACTTTACGCAAAACCCATCAAGAAAAATTGAATCTTTTATCTAATTTCTAAATTCAAGATTATCTGATTTAATAAAAAATATAATATTATTCTTAAAACCAAAAACATAAATCAATTATATATTAGCATCAAATTAACCACACAAAAAAAAACCCTGTAATTTAAAGCAAAATATAGAATAGTTTATTATCTGAAAATAACTAAATGATTAAATATAGAAGGTTAAATTATATAGATAAATAAATAAACAAATACCTGAAAAAATTGAAGTATAGAGAAATGAAATAGAGTGTGTGAAAATAGTTGACTGAATGTGTGTGTGGGTTTGTCGATTTATGAAGTTTGGGGAATATGATACTGTATTAATTTGTATTGGTGGGAAAAAACAAAGTTTCAAAATTTTCACTCAAATTTTGTGCGCCTAAAATTTTTTTAAATCATTTCGAATTCAAAGTAGAGAGAAATTTGTTTATGTGTATACGGCCCGGTCCATAGAGTACCTTGGGCAGCATTATGCAAAGGCCCGCCCATTTAACGATTTTAGTCCAAATAAGGCTCCCTTATAAATCAATCACACTATTAGTCAAATTTAATACGAGTAAGTCATAGTAAAATTTGTTCAAAAAAAAAAGTCATAGTAAAAGATTAATATACATTGTACTTTTTTTGTTGAACAAATATTTCATTTCACTCCTCACAAATGGATGTAATTTGAACCAGTGTTTTGAAACTCGGGTCGACCCGGCCGGGTTAACCGGTTCGACCGGTTCCGACCAAAAAAACAGGTCAAAAAAACTCGGGTTTCTCCGATTAGACCCGCCGGGTTTTGAATGACCCAGGTCAACCCAGTTCTCGAAACCCGGCCGGGTTTCGTTTTTTCAAAATTTTTTAATAAAAACCCGGGTCGACCCGGCGCTCGAACCGGTTGACTCGGTGCCCGGTGACTCGACTGGGTCGATTTTGAACCCGGTTTTCAAAACATTGATTTGAACACAACCAGTTACATCGAATATAATGGGCAAAATGGACCGACTTGCCAAACAATATACACAAGGTAACAAGTTAAGCCAAAACAAGACATACACCATGATAGTTGTGACAGACTACAGCAACACCATACAAGGGTGGGGGAATCACCAAAGTGAGCTTTTGGTAGACACAACTATATAAAGATGTAGCTTGACAAAAGTACACAAAGTACATAAAACATACATAGAAGAAAAAACTAAGCATCCTTAAAGGAGCCAGACCTAAACCAAACAGATCTAAAGTCAAAACCCAAGGCAGCAGCAAGCCATCGATGACGGACCGCAACAGATCTGAGTAGAAGAGACCGGATGGTAACGGATCTGAGTAGAAGACAGCGGTGGCAGCAGCGACAACAACGGCAGCGGCGAAGATGGGAGATGACAGATCTGTGGGAAGGCTATTATAGTAGGAAAGAGAAAAGTAAAAGAGGTCCAGACGGCCGGCGAAGACCGACCGCCAGAGAAAGTATGAGATGTTGGATTGGGTTGTGTTGTTTTAGATAGAGAAGTGAGAGAGAGGTCGGAGGATTTTGGTATGTATATCATTGTACTTTGTAATTTTATTAGTTATAATATTTGTTTATGCGCGGGTTTTTCTCTAAAATTTTTTATTAGATATTATTATCAATTGAAATATATAAGTCTTATTTTTCGGGAAGAGTAACTTTGGCTAACTTAATAATCATTTGTGATATATTTTTGTTGATGCACTCTTGTAAATTATCGTCATCATCGTCATCTCCTCATAAAGCACATCTTATCAAGCCACTTTTTAAATAAACAATACACTAAGTAAAACAAATAAGTATACGTTATAAGTATTCATTTCGAACTTTATATTTTGCGGTTCATATTCAATTCGTTTTACCTTCTTGTTAAACAATGTTTGTCCAACTACATCTGCAAAGTTAATTGAATGTTACTATTAGAAGTATAAGAAATACTAAATTCCTTACTTATACTACATTTTGTCTCAAATATAGGTCTATTTTGACTTTTTATATCCAACTTTGACCTTAAATATTTTCGTTTGTGTTATATAATACTTGATGAAAATTACTCAAATAAACATACATTTAAAATCCAATCCATTTATATATTTGGCATCAACTATATACAAACAAAAATATTTAAAATCAATGTTGGATTCAAAATATCAAAATGGACTTATATTTGGGACGTAGGGAGTAATAGCTTATCAAAAGCTTTATTTGTGTTGCTTTTGATGTTGATAATTGATTCATGCAAAATAAACTTTAAACCATCACTTGAGCTTTCGAAGTCATATGTAATTTTAACATAAATATTCATTTTGAAGTATATTTTTGAACCTTGCTTAGTTAGCCTAATTAATGTTTTGTTGCTCACACAAAAGTCAGTTATAATAAGTTGTGATCATTCTTTCACTAGTTTGTCAAATGAAGGCTTATGAATAACTTGGGTTTGCTTTTGTTAAAAATGTATTTAATACATTGTAGAAAATCCTTATAAAACATGTTACAATAAAAATGAGTTATGACTACCTACTTATTGGCTTCACATATTTAATACTATGTATTAACCTATTTAGTTGTCTCACCTTATTGCAATGTTGCAAAAATCGTGATTCGGTAGTCGGGCGGTCGACCACCCTGTAGCGAGTAATCGGTCAAGGCGGGATTAATCGGTGATTAATCGGATTGGCATTTTCTGCATGTTTTGGGTATTTCTAGAGAGCAAACTAAAGATTTTAACTGATTCTAAGCCTACTATATTTCCAAACCTAAATAAAAAGCTCCAATTCTGATTATGAGGCCCATTGTGCGTTATAAGTGAAATAAACGATCCCCAAACTAAGTAGAATGCATAAAATTTTATTTTTTTAAATTTGACCGATTCGGCCGATTTTTGGCCGATTCGACCGATTTTTACCGATTCGGCCGATTTTTGACCGATTCAACCAATTTTTTCCGATTTTTTTGCCTAGGCCGATTTTTTGGCCTATTTTCAAAAATCAACAAGGTGTATGACCGATTAACGATTAATCGGCCGATTCGGCCGATTTTTGCAACATTGCCTTATTGTAATGTCTTTTAAGTGGGGCATTTGTGCATGATAAATATGTATAAAAAATGGTTTTTGACAAGTTAAATCTGCTATGAGTCAACTAAAATATGGTGTTCATACCTATCAATTGTCAGATTTCGCTAACTGCCGATAATGTATGACAAAAAACATAAACAACTTTGTTTATTGTTCCTTATTATGTGTGTGTTTGTATGTTTAATGCTCAAAGTTTAGTCTCCGGAACTCGTTCATAGTGAACAGACTAACAAGTGGTGGTGATGCTTTCCCAGCCATTTGTGATTATGTATACTGAGGTTTTGATTTGGCGATTATGTGTGTGGCATAGACTAACAAATCGCCAATCATTGCTCCATAATTCTCGAATATTGAGTTTTAAATCCCATTTCATAAGTGGTAGATGTTATCCAAATAACAAAATAATATGACACAACAAGCAATAAATAAAAAAAGATGACTAGAAAGGATGATGAAACAAAAAATGAAATGGACATTGTGCAAATGCATTTTCAACAAAGAATAAACATCAAATGATAATAGGCATGGTCACCATAACATATTAAATTTGTGGCAATCAAGACACTCCTTATTCAAGTTCAACTCAAAGGTATTAGTTTTACGAAAAATGTGTTTTGTTGTAAACATAATGAAATTTGTATTGTGATCTATGATCCTCGTGTATATCTTGTTACTTAAGTTTTGCAAATAGCCTCGGTGTAACCTGCATCCACATGAGGTTCGTTTTTAGATTAGCAGGAATATAAAAGGTTATATACTTACACATTTGTCAACACATTGCCAATGATCAAAATATTGTCATGTGCAATGTTTATGACCAATTTCATCAGCTTGAACCCTTTTCACACACCTTTGTAGATGTTTTGATAAGTCATAAATTGTTGAATGTTTATCACATAATTATTTCTCATATGTTGCACGTTTATATCTGAAATGATACTTAATTGCCTAAGGTTTCCAGTTCCAGTTATTATGGAGCAATATTGCAAAAGACAAGTAAAAATACGTGATTTGGAGCTGCTTTTTATGATTCTATATGCAAGCTATAAAAGAGCATACGAAGTATGTAACTCTAGCCATACGTCGTATTGATGTATGGAATAATTCACTAAGTATTGGTGAATATTGAAGCATGCGACATATTTAACTCTGGCAATACGCCGTATTTTGTAAGCTCTACAGTCAAAGCCCAAGTCAACCATTGAAGGTATACGACATATGAAACTTTGGATATACGCCGTATTGAAGATCTTATCCCCAATCAAAGTGTATCAAGATTTTATGGAAATATGCCATATTTAAAAGATACGCATAATATGATTGGAATATGCTTTCTTCGTCAACAATTACGATATCCATAATACGCCGTATTCACTATGGAATACGCCATAATCCAGCCCTAACGGAAGACTATAAATACAAACCCTATACCGAAGTTTTTTTTATCATTCGTTCGCCACTCATCATCACAGCCGAATTTCACCATGCTAATGCCTCAAGATCAGTATCAAGAGCTAGGAAATCAATAAGATAAGGTCTTGTGTCATCACATTAGGTTTAATTATTCGATTTGCATATCGATTTCATCATGATTTCTATTTGTTATTCGTTTGAATTATCTTATTGTGCTTTTACATACATTATGAGCTAGCATCCTTTGGTGTTAGCCATGTTTATGAATATTACATGATTGTTATTTTCGTTTATTAAGATTTAATGTTTAGTATTGTTTAGTTTGTATGTTTATTGTTCAATACGTGCTTGTTTATATGTTTGAATATTTTAAGTCTAACTATCACATGGACCAAGTAGGTAATAGATGTATAATATAAGAACACTTAAATTAGCATACTGCTCTTCAATATAGTTACCGCGTGAGAAAAGTAGGTACCACATGGACCAAGTGAGTACTACAGACAAATCACATAGATTAGTTGACACGACGTAATGCATGCTTCTAGTTCGATAGGTGCATGGACCAGGTGGTCTGGTCTAGGTTAGATAAGAGTATGTGGGTATTGTCTGGACCAAGGAGATACTTCACATACATCTTGAAGTCACTAATACTTTATAATTGAATCATTGCACTAATAGACGGATAACTAAAATGTAAGAGCAAGCACATCAATAACTCAGGTTATTCAATAACTCAGCGCTATGTTAGCTTTAACACATTAACTTTAACTCAGAAAAAAACACCCATATCAATAACTCAGCTTTTACTCAGCTTTAACACATTAACTTCAACTATTTTCAAATTCAACCCTTAACTAAAACTAATATTTCATTTAATAACTAATAAAACACAACTTATATTAATAACTAAAATTTAAACATACATTAAACAAACTACAACAAACTACAGCAAACATGAAACATAAAATACGATAATTAAACATAAACCTACGATAATTAAACATAAAACTACGAATCAATAAAACGAATCATCCGACACATAGCCCTCGTGACTCGAAGCACTCGAATCGTCGTCACTCGTTGGCACACGGTCTATTCTATTTTCTATTCGCCATGCACAACGAGCGTTTCTTCGAGCCTGTTTAGCTCGTACGTACTCCTCACGAGCTCTTCTCTCATCTTCTTCCTCTGCTTCAGCATGCATCAATTCTTGTATATCTTGCTCATACAGTTCTTCAGCCGTCAACGGACGTCTTCGTGCATTGGGTTGGTTTTGTGGTGCATTGGGTTGGTTTTGTGGTGCATTGGGTTGGTTTTGTGGTGGATTCTTTGCCGGTGGATTGTTGTGTTGATCTGAAATATGGCTTCCGGTTGTTGTTGGAATACCGGAAATATGGCTTCCGGTGGAGTGTTCACCGGTTCATTTGCTGGAAACTGCTGGGAGAAGTCGTGTTCACTTGGGAATTGTTGCCCGAAGTCACGGTGACTTGGGAATTGTTGCCCGAAGTCTTTGCGAGACATTGTTTGAGAATTATGTGTGAATTGTATAAGAATTATGTGTGAATTGTGTGTGCAATAATGAGCTGTGAATGGGTCTTAAATAAGCTCATAATCCCGGCCACGAATTTTTAATTTGAAACGTTTAAAATTATCTCGCCCACCAATTTTGAATTTGAAACGTTTAAAATTATCCCGCCCACCAATTTTGAATTTGAAACGTTTAAAATTATCCCGCCCACCCATTTTGAATTTGAAAAGTTTAAAATTATCCCGCTTAGGTTATGAAATTTGAATTTTAAACGTTTATACACTCCTATATATAGCATACATCATTATACAGTTTTTCACACACTTCACTTTTTAAAGAAATTCACAATGGCAAATCGTTGGTCTATTGAAGAAGAAAGTTTGCTAGCCGATATGTGGCAAAATGTTCACGAATTCCATGCCGCCGAAGGACCTTTTTGGCAAGTTGTAACAGAAAGGTTCAATGAACAATCAGATGGTCCTTTTCGTAACAAAACCAGCTAACGGGTAAGTGGGCACAGATGAACTCTGAATGCCAAAAATTTCATGAAATTTACTTGACTTTGCAGCCTACACGTGAGCCAGATGTTCGTCTTGAAGATGCAATGAACGTTTACAAAGAACGCCATGGTGGTCAAGTATTCAAATATTTTCACGTTTGGGTGATTTTGAGAAACAACCACGCCTGGAACCGCTTTTGGAATTAATGGCTTTTGTATTCTGTATCGTGTGTTTATTTATGTTAAGTAAGGGAGGTTAACGGCTAGTGTGACAAATGGTATTTTCATAAACTAATTTTTATAATAAATTTCTATTTATTATATTCACTTTGAACGTTATATGCATTTTAGCACATTTCTGCATGTTTCTGCACATTTCTGCATGATTTCGGGAACTGTCTTGTACACTGTAGCTTACTGTCACTACTGAAAAAGTTTATTTTCATCAGTAAACACAAATTAATCCATTTCGGATATTTACTGACAAGTTTCGTAATTTACTGAGAGCTTTCTCACATTTTCTGAAAAACAACGCCGCACGCGAACCGACACCACAGTAATTATGGTAAAGGTCAAGTAAATATATTTTTGAGTCAGTAAACTCATTTTACTACTTTTCTGACAAAACCGTGGCTAAAAACTTTATTTTACGTATTCGTGTCCAAAAACGTCAAACCGGGACGTAACGGTTACATTTAAGCTTAAACCGACACACGATATACCAACACGGGACAAAATTATAACATTTTTCCTCCCCCCCCCTTGGAACCCCAACCGGCCACCTAGCATTCCCCCACCAACCAAGAATAACCTTTTCACCCTATTAACCACTAAACTCTCTAATATCCACTTTACACCCTATAATCCAAATCTATTACCCATTTCATCCTATTAACTAGTTAATGGAGTGCACCAAAATTCTTTATATCTCTTCTTCTTCTTCTTGTTTGGCCGGCCACAAAACACACACAAACACAAATTTCATACAAAATTTTGAAGATCAAAATTATTGGGTTGCATTTACAAGTATTTTGGGTTATATATAAGCTAATTTGGGTTGAATTGGAAGTGTTTTGGGTCTCCTTTGTGTCCTCCTAGCCACGTTCACAACCAAACCCATTGTAAGGATCATCAAAACTTTTCTAATCTTGTAAATTCATGTTCTTGTGATGTTAAATGAGGTTACCAAGTGCTAAATATACATATTTTGTCAAGATGAAAAATATATATAGATTGTCTTGCATGCATGTAAACTTAACTTCATTAAATGCTACTAGTTCACATGTATATTTCTTGCTTGTGTGGTAAATCTTGTTGTTTGTGGTATTAATTTAAGACGATATATACACTTATGTGTATATATAAATAATTCGGCCAAAATAAAAATAAGAGATTATTGGGGTTTTGAAACATATAAAATTTTGGCTCAAGTGGTGAATTGGTGGAAGTTTTACTTGAAGGATTATAATTAATTACATATTTAAGTAATAATATAATTTTTGGTAAATTCATTTTATTTAGTCGAACCATATTATTTTTAGTTGAGTAAAAATAATATTGACTAAACTTTGTGTTTTAAGGATTAAACATCATTAAAAGAGTTAATTATGTTTACTTATAAAAGATATATATAAAATTAAACATCTAAATTGGTTATTGGGCCAATGGACCCAATGAGCCCAATATTGAACTCGTTGACAGTTGGGCCGAGCCCAATGGGCAATTTTCCAACTTTGACTTTTTGACCAAAAATTATTATCGGACGTGTAGAAATTAATTTCGATATATAACGATATATTAAACGTAACTAAAACCGTATTATATAGTTTTGGGGTAATATTGGGTTAACGGGCCCAATAGTGAAATTT
>LBNU01034077.1:2321-14521 GCA_014162995.1 Artemisia annua
CAATCCCTGATTAATGACTAGGGAATGCAATCATTGTTTATTAATCGTAATGGGGATACCGTGTAAATTGAGAGGTATGGAATGATACCCACCACCAGCCAGCAATACCATCACCAGCATAGCCCACCGCACCACAACACCAGCCACCACCACCATGACCAACACCACCACCACCAATCAATAACAACCTAAGCCACCACCACCACCACCACACCAGCGCACCACCAATCATCACCAAAACCCACCACCACCCGCAGCTAACACTACCGACTACTACTACCACCACCACCACAACCAGCCCACACACCAGCAATCTATCCACCAGCAGCAGCCACCACCATTCAGCACCACCACCCCACTAGCCACACCACACCACAAGCTACACCACCACACCACCACCAGCCCACACAGCAACTACCACCACCACCAGCACCACCACCACCAGCGCTACCACTACCACCACTAGCCACCACCATTAGCACAGCACCAGACCGCCATCCGACCACCAGCCGTTCCCACCATCCACCTTGGAGGTAATTTGATTTTCTAAACAAAGCACCTATGTACCCAACGCACAACCAATGTTATTTGTATTTTTTTTAATCATTTTAAGTCATCTAATTTTTCATTAGTATTATAATGTAGGATCATTTAAATAATATATATATCATATATCAAACTTTAACAGTTATTTATATTTTGAATTTGTATGTTGTATCAAATAAAGCAAAATTACCTCACTACAGTTGCATAATTTGACTAAATATACATTATAACACTTACTATTAAAAGATAAAACTTAAGTAATAGTGATATTGATTGTTTGCATCTTGAAGAAACCAATAGACTGACAATGGAAGACGTCATACTGAAAGAATTATCTCGGTCATTCATTTTGCAATGATTTATATACACATTCCACCATACATAAACATTTTATATGTATCTGCTCTCTTTATTTTGGATGTTTAATCATTACCTTTCCCAATCCCCACCCCTCATTAGCCCCAACCAAGCACCCCCTAGCTAACTCGAAATGTGTAACTAGTTTGTTGCAACTTGATATTGAATCGCCTTGGACAAAATAAAATAAAGAAATAAAAAAAATTGTTAAATTAAAAGTTGTAAATATATCTGTTATTAAATTTGGTTTAGGGTTTAGCGTTTCGGGTTTAGGGTTTAGCGTTTAGGCCTTAGGGTTTAGGGTTTATGGTTTAGGGTTTACGGTTTGGGAAGTGATATGTACACCACTAAATTACACTGATGATGCACACAGTACAAGTGGCATTAGATGCTTCATATAGTCTTATGCCTTAAGTTGTATGCCATATGTTGAATCTATGTATCTTTGATAGATATTGTAGCTCTCGTTGATCGTTAGCAATGTCTATGTAATCACAAACACTCTAATAGAGAATCTCCAAAGCTTGTATTCTAATGCGGAAAACAAATACAAGCATTAACAATAAATACTAAGAACGCTTAATCCTCTATGGATTATATATTGATAACTTGTAAACATGTTCGTTACATAAAACATAAACTTGTGTTCCTTTTATAGACAAGGAACCCTAACCTAAACCGTTTCTCAAGAAACGTATATTCTATAAACTTTAAATGATATGCATTATCTTTTCCTAATATAACTCATGCATATCCTAACTACATTACATAATGCGCGGTTTTACTAAGTCCGCAGAAACTAAAAATGCTGAAACTATGTCTTCAGCAGTATCACATTATCAGCATAATCTGTGTCTTCAGCAGATTCCATCAGCAGTAACCATTAGTAGAATTCTCTATCTTAGCAGAATTCCCAACACCATACAATGAGTTGATTGAAAACTAGTTGTACCTCATGCTTTTTGAATAAACGTTTGACCGTGACTCGTTTGTTGCGACTTGATATTGATTCGACTTGGACAAAACATAAAAAAGAAATAAAAACAATTGTTCAATTTGGACAAAATATAAAAAAGAAATAAAAACAATTGTTGAATTAAAAGTTGTAAACGAACTGAACGTTTTTCAGTGAACATTGATCATGAACCATTCGGCAAAAGTTCGTTTACGTTTGTTTATTTATTAAGTGAACATTTTATGAACCGCATGGTAACCCGACCCTTGTGCGTTTTCATCCGTTTTAGTCGTTTCTAAACGATTCATACGTTTTCTTAGTTTTGTACACGTTTTCGTCCGTTTTTTCATGTTTTAGTCCGTTTTCATCTATTTCAGATGTTTTCCTCCGTTTTAATACGGGTTCGTCTGTTTTACACATTATTGTACATTTTCTTACATTTCATACATTTTCTTACGTTCTTACACGTTATCGCCCGATTTAGTCGGTTTCCATCCGTTTTTAGCCATTTTTGTGTTTGATGACCAGGATAAAAATATAACCGAACTAATCGAACAACCCGATTTACACGTTTAGTCCGTTTTCATCGGTTTCCATCCGTTTTTAGCCGTTTTTGTTTGTTTTTACACGTTTTTGTGTTTAATCACCCGAATAAAAATTTAACCGATTTAATGAAACCGAACTAATCCAACAACCCGATTTACATGTTTAGTCTGTTTTCATCCGTTTCCATCCGTTTTTAGCCATTTTTGTTTGTTTTTACACGTTTTTGTGTTTAATGACCCGAATAAAAATATAACCGATTTAATGAAACCGAACTAATCGAACAACCCGATAACCGAACTGATCAATACCGCTAATTTATAGTCATAGTTTAAAGGAAGGAGGACTTAGTTTGCCGTTTCTAACAAAATTATTGTCCATGTTTGACTTTTTAAGTCTTTCTTTTATAACTTTGACCTTAAATATTTTTATTTGTTTGATGAAAATTATACTANTGACCCGAATAAAAATATAACCGATTTAATGAAACCGAACTAATCGAACAACCCGATAACCGAACTGATCAATACCGCTAATCTATAGTCATAGTTTAAAGGAAGGAGGACTTAGTTTGCCGTTTCTAACAAAATTATTGTCCATGTTTGACTTTTTAAGTCTTTCTTTTATAACTTTGACCTTAAATATTTTTATTTGTTTGATGAAAATTATACTAATGAAAATACATTTAAAACACAATCCATTCATCTATTTCTCATAAAGTATTATATAACACAAGAAATAAAAATTAAGGTAAAATTATGTAAAAGAAAGACTTAAAAAAAGTAAAACAAGGACAATATATATTGGACTGAGGTGGAGTATATCATCATTACTCTCCTCGGTTTTCGGAAAGAAGCCGCCTGACTCAAAGTCATGATCTTGGAGAAAAGGTATAAGCGAAATTTTTTGAAAATAATTGAAAAGAATTTGGAGCCAAAATTTTGATAAAAAATTTTTAAATCACCTAATTATATGGCAGTTAACAAAAATAAGAGCCCATATTCATGAAAAAACCCTGTTTTATCTCCTAAACTAAAGACTGCAACCAAAACACAAAAAATCAAATCTTCAATCACTGATGCGCATGATGTGTCGTTGCGGTTTAGCAGTATTAATGCCTACTCAGGTTTTAAATTTATGTTTAGCCGACTTATCAATAACACACACACTTAACGAGCAGTGTACCCGGTCAGTTTGTATATAATGGTAAGTAGAGTGTCGATCACTAATATTGGAACGTATTATCTAATAATCCTAATCAGTATTTTAATATCCTAAGTTAGTTTTACAGCCTAATCTAACGAAAGGGGGTTCATCCTGAGAGACTGGCACAGATTGGTTATATTAAACAGTAAATTAAACTAATGAGCACGAATCAGTGAATAGCATACACGTACACAGATAGATAATTAAAGACTATAAGAAGACTTGTCCTGATAATTAAGTAGCTTGTCACTTGTTTTATTGCTAGTTTTACATGAAGTGTATATTAATTAAACCTATCTCGTTGGTTTCATTATATCGGTGAGTAAACCCTTAATGATTACTTATGACTATCCTATTTATCCAAAGACGTCAGATTAAATAGGCGAGGAAGGGGTATGGCAGCCCAAGCAGTGCTCAGCTAGACACAGAGGTTATCAAAGCACTAATATAAATTCACCAAAGACATCAAACAAATAAACTTTAATTGATGGGAAAGCAATTTTAAGGCGGGCATATGATTTTCCGCAGTCACATAATACCGGCCATCAATCCTGATGAATTAAAGCTTACTAATACAATAAACAAAACTACTTAATGAATTGAATACATGCATGACCTTCTTACAGCTCTAATATCTTCATTTATGGTGTGTCTTGTGTTGCTTGTTCGTCTGAATTCGGCTCCTTAGGGTTATGTTGCACACAAAATTCGTCTAGGTCTTGGGGTATTTGTAGTCTCTGTTTGAGGGTTCGATGCGGCGCATATAATATGCAGATGCGGCGCATTGACTTAACTTCGCGTGGGGTCCAAGATTATTATATTCTAGAATATTCGTACACCGCCATAGATGCGGCGTATCTTGATCCTTGTAAGCGGCGCATGTCCTTCAGTTGTTGTTGATTGTTTCTGGTGAAGTCTTGATAGTGATACGCCGTATGTCAAATATATTGTTAGGAATACGTTTTTTATATAGAAGACTCGGTCACCCCGTATTTAGCATTTATGTGGCTCGTAGGTTTATTAGTATTTACTTAGTTATCGTAGTACGTAGTTAGTTTAAGTAATATTTGTGGAGTTGGGTCGGGTCTTTACCCACTGTCAGCTCACTCCACAGCCCGTGTAGGGGCGTATTAGTGTAAGTATAAATACCCCTTCCCTTGTGTGGGAAGGGTTGGAACTTCTAATCTAATATTCATTATTTTTCTTTCACTTTCTCTCTCTAAGTTTCCATTCTCTCTCTCTCTTTCTCTCTCTAAAACTCTTCTACTAATCTCCTCCTTTTTCTTCCTTAAATTGAACCATATAACAAGAACCATACGTGTTTAAGATTATTAGTATCCTACAATTGGTATCAAGAGCCAGGTTTCATCTTAGGGACTTGGTATACTCGAATTTTAGCTTGGTTTTTGTGTTTTATATGGTTCGAATAGTTCTATCTTGGTATTTATTTTCGTGGTTAGATTTGATAAAGGGTTGTACTTTTGTGTTTAGAATCATTGGAATAGCTCATTTTGGTTACTAGTTAGTCCATTTCGTATTAATTAGTAGATAGTTTTTTTTATCCGTGAGTTTCCCCTCCTCATTTCTTGATAGCGATTACCTTCTTTTTATTACTAGTGATTGGATACTCTTTGGTATAAGAAGACAAGTTGTCCTTTGGTTTATTCACAAATAAAGGGAAAAAGACAAAAGATAGAGAAAGTGACTGTTTTGGACTTATACAGTTAGCGATTATCTGTTTTCCTCTAGACCAGCGATTAGTTCTAGTAGCGGTTATTTTTTTAAGTAGCGTTTACTTTTTTACGTAGCGTTTATTTCTTTCGTGTGGTCTAGACTAATCGCCACGCTGCCCAAATATCATCTTGGTAGCGTTTAACTTTCTAGCTAGCGTTTTGTTGGGTCTATTATTGATTTGATGATACAAAACAAGAAGAATAAAACATGAAGGGCTTGAAGTGACAAGAAGGAATTCTACAGAATATGGGGAAGGACTTGCTTGCAAAAGAAGTTTTATTTATTAGTCTTTCGTAGTATCTTGTAAACCCTAATCCTCTAGTATATAAAGAGGACATGGGTCATTGATTTAATTATTCAAGTCTTCCACAATGTAGACGTCTAAAAGGTGTGTGTGTGTGTGTAACCTAGGCGTAGGAGATAAAAGCCTAGGGTTTATTAGTGTTTTAGTTTAGATAACTTGTTCTACTTGATCAAGGTAGAACATGTTAATTAGTTTGTAATCGTTTGAGTATAATGATTATCAATGAAAAACCTTGTTCATGATAACGTTAATTCATTGTATGAATATTCCGCTTTCGTTATTATGTGTTCCTAGATATAGTTAATATTAGACCTAGTCTAAGAGCTACAACGATCTTATCAATTGGTATCAGAGCCTGGGGCTCTCGATATCTAGGATTTACAATGTTTTTAGTCGAAGAATGAAGAAGAAAATCGACTTTGGTTCTAATTTTCGTAACTTTCTGCAGAGCTGTTTTGTACAGGCGATTTCTCCTTCGTTAACCGTTGGATCGGGCTGAAATTTTTACTGGAGGTTCTCAACATATCAAAGAAGAGTTCCACTAGAGGGATCTTTGATCTAAGCTTCCAATAAAAAGATAAAAATTGTCAAAGTCTGCCGCAGAAAAAGATTTATGTAAGTCAATTTTTGGGATTTCTATGCTTTTCAACTTCTTGAATTCGTGTTTACTTGGTATTAATTCATTATGGAAGTTGTTTATATGTTATTTGATGCCTAAACTTCATGAAAGAAAGCTGCTATGGATGCGTATGATTGATTTTTGGTGAATTTAGGGTTTTAGCGACACTTTAGTGACACTTTTAAAGTGTCGTCTGGATTGAAACCTCCCTAACTGCTGTACATGATGCAACGTTTTGGTGTAATGCTACTAGTTTTGGGGAATCGACTTTTCATGGGTCGATGATGAACCCTAGTAGCTAGGTTCTGAGTTGTTTTTGTTCACATCGTGGGTCGGTATTATTTGCATAATGATTGGAAGTTTGTGATTGATGAATTTGCATTCAAGGTTCTCACAGTTGTTGGCGTGTGGTAGTGAAGGGTACTGAAGCAAGCATGTGTTTTAATGTTATTGATTTTAAATTTTTGCTGCTGCTACTTGGATTACATTGCTACTACGCTTATTATTTTGACTCTGCTGCATGCTATATATCAAAGTACTGCTCCATGATTTTAAAGTACTGCTCGAGAACATACTACTGATACAAGGTACTGTTACGTGGTCTGCTCGAATGAAGGTACTGCTCCATCTAATTTAAAGTACTGCTGATCTCAAGGAACTGCTGCTATTATATTGAAAGTACTACTCGTATATATGAAAGTACTGCTTGTCTCTCTCAAAGTACTGCTGCGTGAATTTGAAGGTACTAATTCATTCAAAGTACTGCGTATGTTTTTCAAAGTACTGTTGCGTGTTTTTACAACGTACTGCTGTGATTAAAGATGATTTATGGAGACAAGAAAAGAGCTTTATGGTTTAATATATATGCATGATTTAAGAGCAGTAAGGGGAAGTATATATGAGTTTGATTTATGGTTTTACACACACAGAAGGTTATTTGGTATACACACACAGGAAGAAGCTTTTGTTCTTAAAAGTTTTAACAAGCTCGTATTTGGTTATATTGGATTAATTGATTACGAAGAAGATTGTTTATCACTTATTTGAAGGTCAAGTGGAGTTTCTTGGATGAGTGTTCTTATCATATCTCAAAGTTTGAGAAACTTTGGAGATAAATTGTTTGTGCGTTAAAGATGTTACAAAGACTTGATAAATCTAGCCAAAGAGTGTGATTTTTCTTATGATGCTCTATGCATACATTGGCTATCACTTAAAGGAGTTACATTGTAGTGCTCAGTGTCTGACATAGGATGGGGATTTTGTCAAAAGGTTGCGGTCTACTTATATTTGGTGTTTCGTATAAGTTTGGAGTCACGTGGTTAGTACAAGACATAAAACACAAGTTTGGGTTATTCTACTTCTTCATCAAGTTTGTTATATTTAGTTTTCTTCATCAGTAATCATTACAAGGAGCTTACAGATTTACAGAATCATGAAGATGGTTAGCACATTGATTTCAGGGGAAGTATCTAATGATGTGTTTAATCATTTGATGTTCATGCACCACTCAAGGGGAAGTATTTCATTTTTACTACTGTTGATCATTACTACTACTACTAGTTGGAGTTTCTATTGTTTTGGATTCATTTTTCGTAAGCATTTTGGTGTTCTTCATGGAGGGCAATTTGAAACATTGGAAGAATTTGATTAGAAGTGTGGTATTGGTTCGTGGTGGTCAAGATTATTATTTTCATACGTTCTCTATTTGTTGATAACAAAAAGGGGAAGAGATGTTGAAGAGATGTTAGAGTGGCATGGCATGGCTTAAAAGGAAGACAATACTGTTTCATTCAGGGAGATGCTTACATCTCAACTTTTCTACTTCGTCTAGGGAAGTTCGTACAAGAAGGTGTTTGTTTTTTCATCATCAAATAGGGGAAGATTGTTGGGTCTATTATTGATTTGATGATACAAAACAAGAAGAATGAAACATAAAGGGCTTGAAGTGACAAGAAGGTGTTGGGGTATAATATCAAAGTACTGCTGGATATCAAAGTACTGCTGGAGTATACATGGTCAAAGTACTGCTCGTTGATAAAAGTCAAAGTACTGCAAAGCATAGATTAAGGAATATTATGTAAATTCTAGAATATTCTAAGTTAGAGTTAGTTTACTTGTCGTTCAAGTATTGTAAACCGACTAGGGTTTCCTTTTGCCTATAAAAGGATCCGTAGGTTGGCATTAGAGATAGACGTTTTTAGAGAAAAACTACAAGTTCGATATTAGAGTTGTTAGGGTTGTTTGTGAGTCTGTGTACAAAAGCAGATTCAAAGAGTTAATAGAATCGTTGAAGTTTATTATTCTTCTTAAGCTTTGTTTAAGTAGATTCCGCATATTTAACAAAGTCATTCTGTGTTTCATTGTTAGTAGTTTAGGATTTATCCAAGATTACTAAGCTCTTAACAAGCTACATAGTTAGTTTGGTCAGAGTATATCGATCCAACAAGTGGTATCAGAGATTGTGTGGAAACTCTGATTAAGAAGAAACCCTAAACCAAACCGATTTCCTAAACAAACCCTACAAGATGTCGACACCTGAACCTGCACCAATCCCATCCATCACTACTCTTTGCATCCCTATAATAAAGAAGGGAGAGTATGATCTATGGAGCATGAAGAAGAGACAGTACATTGCTATTACAGACCATGCACTATGGGATGTAATTGTCAATGTTAATCAAGTTATTGAAGAACCTCTAGAAGTTCCTGGACAACCTAAACCACCTAAGCAACAACTATCCGCAACTGTGAAAAGAAATCAAGACAAAGCTCTCAACATACTATTGTTTGCTATTCCTGATGGACACCTATTGAAGTTTCATGATGCTAAGGATGCAAAACAATTATGGGTTGCTATCAAAACAAGATTTGGAGGTAATGATACTTCCAAAAAGATGCATAGAAATCTGCTGAAGCAACAGTTTGAAACTTTTACTGTTGGAGAGAGAGAAGGTCTTGATGCTGCTTATGACAGATTCCAAAATCTACTCAGTATGCTAGAGTTATATGTTGCTGAAGTAACTGTTGAAGATGCTAACTTAAAATTTTTAAGGAGTTTGCCATCTGTCTGGCATGTGGTTGCTACTATGATCAGAGGACAACCTGGTTTGGATACTATGGACTTTGATGATCTCTACAACAACTTAAAGGTCTATGAGCATGAGATGAATGGTCAAGCTAATTCCAAATCTCACAGCATTGCTTTTATGTCTTCTGAAAACAAGAGCAGTACTTCCACTAAAAGTACTGCTTATCCTGTTTAAATTACTGTTGGTGACAAACAACATGTTTATACAACCATCTCTACTACCACTTCATCACCCTCAAACAACATCAATTGTGATGATGTTGTATGCTCATTCTTTGCCCAGCAAGCCACTTTACCTGTTACTTATGAAGAAGATCTGTTGCAAATTGAAGATGATGCTTTAGAAGAGATTGACATAAGATGGCAAGTTGCTATGATCACTGCTAGGATCAAGAAGTTCATGAAGAAAACAGGAAGAGGCATTGACTTCAAAGCCAAACAGGGTATAGCATTTGATAAGTCTAAGATTGAATGCTTTAATTGTCAAAGGACTGGACACTTTGATAGGGAATGCAAGTTTGCTAAGTATCAAGCAAATAGGATGATTGAGAAACCCAAGGTTGAAATCAAGGAAGTTCCTGAACCAAAACCAAAAGCATTAGTGGCTCATGAAAATCTTTCAGAAGTTGATTGGAGTGCTGAATTTGATGATGAACCAGTAACTATCTCTATGCTTGCAATGGAGGAATTTGATTGGAGCACAACTTTTGATGAGGAACCAGGATATGCTGCTTTGGATTCAAATGAAGATCTTGGAGGCTTTGATTGGAGCATGGAAAGTGAAGATGAACCTGTTTTGCTGGCTATGGTAGCTACCTCACCAAGTTCACCCACTGCTACTGAGGTATGCTCTAAGTGTAATAATGTTTATCAAAAGCTACTTAATGACTATGTGTCTGAAAGAGATAAACATAATAAAGCTAGGTCTGAAGTACTTGGTTATCAATTGACTTTATAGTCAATGGAAGCCAAAATAATAACACATGAAGAAGCTTGGGCAGAACAATATAAGCAACAGGATTATCAATTAAAACTAAGTGAATGGAAGTTAGGATGTAAGGTATCTGAATTAGAAAAGATGACTAAAGAAATAGATGTTTTGTTAGAAAAACTTGCTAGTTGGAAAGAAGCTGGTCTTTCACATGCTAGTTTTTGTGAAAAACAAAGAAGAGCACATGTTAAAACAGGACTAGGTTATGATGTTGAGTATAGTAGCTCAGAAGAGAACCCAACTAGTGATAAGGAACAAGGTAGTTCAGAAGAACTCTCAACTAGTGAATTTGAAACCTGCTCAGAAGAAAACACATCTAGTAGTGAGGAACCCATTAGCCCAACACCTCCTGAATTTAAGAAAGATGAGGGGTATCATGCAGTTCCTCATGCCGCTGGAAGTTTTCAACCACCTAGGAAAGATGTTTCTTGTTTTGGAGTAGACAATCTAGAGTTTAGGAATAAGCTTAAGGGTCAATCTAATTCATGTTTATATGAAGAAAAAGTTGAAATTCCTAAGGATGATACACATAAAAGGAATGCTAGGGATTCAAGGAATCCAAACAATGATAAAAGGTTTTCTAATGTTTTTTCAAAACCACCAGTATTCTCAAACTTTTCTCAAAGAACTGCTAGTCACTCAGCAGTACCTTCACAAAATACTTTTCAAAATACTGCTAACTTTAGAAATTCTTTTAATCATTCACCTAGAAATCATACTGGTCTTGGCTATAAACCTCAAAGACCAGGATGGGTTAATAAATCAGAAATTATGTTTTGTTTGTTATAGTCCTAATCACTTGATAAATAATTGTAAATTTCATTCAGAATACTTAAGTCAATACCCAAAGACTAAATCTGCTCACCATAGGCCAACAGAGACTAAACCAGTTTGGAACTATTCAAGTAGGGTCAACCATAGCAATTTCTCAAAAGCCTATAGGTACCCTCACCAGAAAAGACCTTTTTCCAACCCACCAGTACCTTCAGGCAACACTTTTAAAGGTACTGGTAAGCCACAAAATGTACCCTCTCTAAGTACTATTAGGAAGTTTTCCCCCGATCAAGGTACTGCTAATGTAAGACCAAGAAGTTCAAATAGAGTACCTAGAGCTCCTGGCCGTGATACCAATTTCAATAAATCTAAAAGGCCTTTCAACTCGAAAATAGTATCTAACTCACAGACCTCAAATCAAAAAGTTAAAACCATGTGGGTCAAGAAAGAAAGTTCTGCTGGGAAATAACCAGTACTTTCAGAATGCGTAGGTAAAATGGAAAGTGCTGTTGAAAAAGAAAGTTTTGTTGAAATCAAAGATCAAGTTTTAGAACATAATAAAGTGATTGATCACGTTTTCAAAAATAGTGGAGAATACATACTTAAAGAATTTAAGTATGTCGCTCCACAAGGGGAACACAAGTCAGTAATGGCTTGGGTTCCTAAAAGAAACTAACTTTCTTATTATTGTGCAGGGCAACCCAGAAGAGGAGCTTAAAGATCATTTAATTATTGATAGTGGTTGCTTTGGAAGCATGACAGGAGACAAGGAGCTACTGTCATATTTTAAGGAATATTTGGGAGGAAGAGTTGCATTTGGGGATGATGCTACTGGAGGGAGAATTACAGGCAAATGAACTATCAAGACAGGAAGTATTGATTTTGAGAATGTTCGTTATGTGAAGGAGCTCAAGTTCAACCTCTTATCAGTATCTCAGATTTATGATAAGAAGCATCCTGTGTTGTTCACTGACACAGAATGTCTTATTCTCTCCCCTGAGTTTAAGTTTGAAGATGATAACTTGGTGATTTTGAGGGCACCAAGAACCAATGATGTGTATAGCATAGATATGAAGAATATTA
>LBNU01034077.1:23693-41212 GCA_014162995.1 Artemisia annua
TTTTCATAAACCTATTATTTCTCACCAACATTATTGTTGACCGTTTTAGCAATGTATTTTCAGGTTACTAAGATAACAACATGTGACTTGCATATGGACCATCATTGGAGTCGAGGAGTCGACACGTCTTACCTTTCAATTAATGCACTTATGTAACGTTTGATCAAGTTGAACTAGTTTTCATGAACTTGTAACACCATTATGGGACCTATTTTGTAAACTCTGATGTTTTAATGATCAAACGATGTATTTTCAAAACGACACTTTAGGTCGTTCAATATAACCTTGTATGAGATGCCATGATCGTTACACCTAGGTATTCAATTCCGCTGCCATATAACAGGTAAATTCAGGGTGTGACAGATTGGTACCAGAGCAAAGTTTATAGCGAACTAGGTTGTCTTTTATACCCTAGACTATAACTACATCACGATAGCATCTCATAATTTCATCATAAGTGCATATTCATTATTTATATGATTTCATTACATGGGTTATTCATTTCATTTCATATTGACCTGGTTCACAAGTGACGTGTCTTCAACCAACCACCCTGTGTTCATCTTAGCAGACTCGGATATCGAGGATGTTTCTTTTTCATCCGCTGATACACCTACATCACCATTCTCATCTTCAATTCNAGTCGTTCAATATAACCTTGTATGAGATGCCATGATCGTTACACCTAGGTATTCAATTCCGCTTCCATATAACAGGTAAATTCAGGGTGTGACAGATTGGTACCAGAGCAAAGTTTATAGCGAACTAGGTTGTCTTTTATACCCTAGACTATAACTACATCACGATAGCATCTCATAATTTCATCATAAGTGCATATTCATTATTTATATGATTTCATTACATGGGTTATTCATTTCATTTCATATTGACCTGGTTCACAAGTGACGTGTCTTCAACCAACCACCCTGTGATCATCTTAGCAGACTCGGATATCGAGGATGTTTCTTTTTCATCCGCTGATACACCTAGATCACCACTCTCATCTTCAATTCCTATACTTTGACATTCTCACATCACTCACATTTGTTAGGTGATAACTCCCACCCGTTTGAGAGGTTAGCACCAATTGAACCCGACTTAGAAGAGGCTACTAGATATGCCACCAAGGAAAGAAAAGGTTGCACCGGCCGCACCGGCCATGTCACAAGCCGCTATTAGGAAACTTGTGAAGGATAGCATAGCTGAGGCACTAGTGATTGAAAGAGCTAATGTTGCTGCAAGGGCTGCTGAAGCCACTCCTCAAGTTGAAACATCCGAACAAGTTAGCAATGCAACTGTTGGTCGTAAGTGTACGTACAAGGATTTCAAAAGTGGTGATCCTATTAAATTCAAAGGTACCGAAGGAGCTATTGCTATGATCCGTTGGTTTGAGCATACCGAATCGGTATTTAGTCTATGCTATTGTCCCGAGGAATCCAAGGTAAAATTTGCTGTTAGCACATTACTTGATCAAGCTATGTCATGGTGGATTACATATGCAAAGCCTATGGGTATAGAAAATGCCTACAAACTTTCGTGGGACGAATTCAAGAAGCTATTGACTAAGAAGTTTTGTCCCTGTACGGAAGTAAAGAAGATGGAGACCGAGTTTTATGAGCTCGTGACTATGGGAAATGATATAGAGACATACATCAAGAGGTATCAAGAGTTAGCTGCTTTATGTCCGTCTATGGTTCCGGATAATGAGAAATTGTTGGAAAACTTTATTGGTGGTTTACCTGAGAACATCCGTGGAGATGTGATTTCTTTTGACCCACAAACATTGGACGAGGCAATCAGAATGTCTCAGAAGCTTATGGCTCAGATTATAAGCAAAGGAAAGTCTTCAAGCAACACCAACCCTAACCGTAACAACAACAACAACAACAACAACTACAACAATAACCAAAACAATACCAATCATAACAACAACAACAACAACAAAAGAAAGCGGGACAACAATCGAGGTGAGAATGCTACTCAACAATCACCCAAGAGACAAGAGGTTGCTAAGGCCTATGCTGCAGGGCAGAATGAAAAGAGAGTTTACACTGGTACCTTACCGAAATGTAACATATGTCCACTTCATCATAACCCTGGGAATTGCCCTAAACCTTGTGATAACTGTAAGAAGCTTGGCCATTCGGCTAGAGAATGCAAATTCCCTATAATTACAGGCAATCTGAGACCCCCAGTGACGTGTTTTGGCTGTGGAGAGAAAGGACATTTTAGGAATGATTGTCCACAACAAGGAAATCAGGACATGGGAACCAAGATGGATTAATTCGAGGAATAGTATGTGTTGTTAGAAGAAAACCGCCAGGACATTAGCAACATCAAGAATAACAACCGTGCTTAAGATAAGAAGGAGTTCATGTTTTAATATATCAACCGTAGTTCGAGCCCTCTAGGGTTGTACCTTTCTTTTGTATTTTCCGTTTGTACGTTGACATAATCTGGTTGTAATAAGCACTTTTCCATCCAATCAATATCGATCTTTTGTTATCTCCGCGATAATCATAACCTTCGCTTATTCCATTTTCTATTCCCATTTGTTCAATTTTCAATTGTTTCGCAACATTATACCATTGTCTTAGCAAGGATTAGGCCGATTTCATTCTTGACGGATTAGTAGACTATTACCATTCATTAAGATTCACCCACGTATCCAATGAACCATTTAACGAATTTTATTCCAAGCTATTTTGTCACCACCCAATAAATTGAATTTTTCTATTATCGTTATCAAGCGATTATTACCATTACACGAAACAATTTTCATACTACCCTGAAAAGAATTACCTGGCATACCATTTTTCAAAATAACAAGTTGAACACCATCTAAAACTTTTGAGAAAAGTAACGCTATTTGACTAAATCAAGCATCGCATCATTTGTCCTCAAGTATACATAGCCTGATCACCTATGTATAATTCAGGAAGGACTATGCCATGAAGGAAATAGTCACATCTTCAAGAATTACTAATAACAACTTTCATTCAAAAGTTTTTTAAACAAATAAAAATTTTCATAAACATCCCTTTCGATAAATCCTCCTTGGATACGTGCACCGCTTGTCACTCATTCAGCCATTAAGTTGGATTTTTTTTTTCATTGGCATCTCTAGGAGAGACTTTCCATCTACGAATAATATTCCATAACATAAGAAAACGATGAAAGGATAGACGATCCTCCTCAAACTTCTAGCAATTCCTTTAAAATATTCTCTTTCCAATCGGATAAACATGCTCTACAATCCTCAGATCAACAAACCTTAAAGAGAACTATCTGAGCACTATAGGACGTACTCAGCACCGTATAAGCCAGCAAAAATCATGGACCGTGAGGTCAAGCAGTTGAAACAAAGTCAAATTCTATCATGAAAATTCGCGGGAATTCCCGAAGAAGTCCCGAGTATACTTGGATACGGGAAGACCAAAAGCGACTCAATTATCCACATCATTTCACCAATACCACTCCAGAGACCAACATGAACTGAATCCAGGGACTGGATTCCTGTTAGGAGGGAAGAATGTCACAATTCTAAATTTCAGGTCACTTTCCCAAGTCTTGACATTTTCCTATTTACATATTTCAATTCAACATTTCACGTAAACTAGGTTTACGGATATTCATTTGACGAAACCGGGTAGGTTAAGTCACATTATCATCCATCATACATTTCATAGACTAAGGTTAGTCTACATTTCATCACGACATCATTTGCATTCTATTCCACTCGTAGATTATATATTTTCAAGTTATACTTATTTATTTACTTGTATATAAATAATAAGACATGTTATTAGTTTTTAACCTAATGTACCAAACAAATTCCACTAGGGCTCTAATATAATTTTTATATTAGTCATAATTCCAATAAGGTTATAAAACTATATCAAATATTAAACCTTTACTTGAACTATATATAACAAATATTGCACCAACAAAGTAATACCTATCAAAATACCTAATGTTTACAAAAATTATATTTTTATAATTTTTACAACTTTGTTATATCCCGTTTTGTTCCGTTATATTTTATTTTTTTATTAACCCGGTACCCGATAACGCTAAAATTACAAAACTATACACTAAACGGTACCCCGTAAAAACAATATTGCACAAAATTTACCCACTCAACCATCTCACCCCTTAGGTGGCCGGCCCATAGGTGTCCTTGGGACACTTGTGTTCTTGTGATCCATTCCATATATAACCCCATTACACCTAATACTTACACATACATGAAAGGTGAAATTTATGATCAAGTAAAGAAAGTTCTCCTTCCTCTTTCTCTATTCTTGGCTCGTTCCACATCAACAACAAGGAAGAACAATTAGTTTTTCAAGAACAACAATTTTTACTTGTAGCTATCATCATCCATTACAAGGTTTTGAAATATAAACCTATGGATTAGTAGGATTTTCTTCCTAAAATTAGTAACCTTCCAAGTTGCGGCTAGGAGTTGCACCTCATTTCTTCAGTTCATACATTACCGATTGTACCATCACTAGAGGTGAGTTTTCATAGCCCCGTTTACAATTCAATATTTTGATTTCAAATCCCACGGGGGAGAATACATTTCACCATTTTTCATACGAGCCTAAGTATCAAATCCATATACATTACTTAAGTTACTACATTGCCATGTTTTAAGTCCCCTATTATCATGAACCGTTAATTGTATTTAAGCGAGAGTGAGTGGATAGATCTATTGAGGGTGACGCCTCCATCCGTGTTGGGGTTACCAACAGTCAAACGGATGCATTTCATTTGATCATTGTTAGAGTGTCTGGCAAAACACTCTGGAGGGGCATTACCTACAGTCTAGCTTCGGGGTCATGAGCTTAAGAGATAATGTACATTTTTATCAATTATGTGACAGTTCGTCATTCACTTATACTTATGGTTATCGTACAATATTCATTTTCATAAACCTATGATTTCTCACCAACATTATTGTTGACCGTTTTAGCAATGTGTTTTCAGGTTACTAACATAACAACATGTGACATGCATATGGACCATCATTGGAGTCGAGGAGTCGACGCGTCTTACCTTTCATTTTATGCACTTATGTAACGTTTGATCAAGTTGAACTAGTTTTCATGAACTTGTAACACCATTATGGGACCTATTTTGTAAACTCCGATGTTTTAATGATCAAACGATGTATTTTCAAAACGACACTTTAGGTCATTCAATATAACCTTGTATGAGATGCCATGATCGTTACACCTAGGTATTCAATTCCGCTGTCATATAACAGGTAAATTCAGGGTGTGACAGATTGGTACCAGAGCAAAGGTTATAGCGAACTAGGTTGTCTTTTATACCCTAGACTATAACTACATCACGATAGCATCTCATAATTTCATCATAAGTGCATATTCATTAGTTATATGATTTCATTACATGGGTTATTCATTTCATTTCATATTGACCTGGTTCACAAGTGACGTGTCTTCACCCAACCACCCTGTGATCATCTTAGCAGACTCGGATATCGAGGATGTTTCTTTTTCATCCGCTGATACACCTACATCATCACTCTCATCTTCAATTCCTATACTTTGACATTCTCTCATCACTCACATTTCTTAGGTGATAACTCCCACCCGTTTGAGAGGTTAGCACCAATTGAACCCGACTTAGAAGAGGCTGCTAGATATGCCACCAAGGAAAGAAAAGGTTGCACCGGCCGCACCGGCCATGTCACAAGCCGCTATTAGGAAACTTGTGAAGGATAGCATAGCTGAAGCAATAGTGATTGAAAGAGCTAATGTTGCTGCTAGGGCTGCTGAAGCCACTCCTCAAGTTGAAACATCCGAACAAGCTAGCAATGCAACTGTTGGTCGTAAGTGTACGTACAAGGATTTCAAAAGTGGTGATCCTATCAAATTCAAAGGTACTGAAGGAGCTATTGCTATGATCCGTTGGTTTGAGCATACCGAATCGGTATTTAGTCTATGCAATTGTCCCGAGGAATCCAAGGTAAAATTTGCTGTTAGCACACTTCTTGATCAAGCTATGTCATGGTGGACTACATATGCAAAGCCTATGGGTATAGAAAATGCCTACAAACTTTCATGGGACGAATTCAAGAAGCTGTTGACTAAGAAGTTTTGTCCTCGTACGGAAGTGAAAAAGATGGAAACCGAGTTTTATGAGCTCGTGACTGTGGGAAATGACATTGAAACATACATTCGAAGGTATCAAGAATTAGCTGCATTATGTCCGTCTATGGTTCCGGACAATGAGAAGTTGTTGGAAAATTTCATTGGTGGTATACCTGAGAACATCCGTGGAGATGTGATTTCTTTTGACCCACAAACACTGGATGAGGCAATTAGGATGTCTCAGAAACTCATGGCTCAGATTATAAGCAAAGGAAAGTCTTCAAGCAACACCAACCCTAACCGTAACTACAACAACAACAACTACAACAATAACCAAGACAATACCAATCATAACAACAACAACAACAACAAAAGAAAGTGGGACAACAATCGAGGTGATAATGCTACTCAACAATCACCCAAGAGACAAGAGGTTGCTAAGGCCTATGCTGCAGGGCAGAATGAAAAGAGAGTTTACACTGGTACCTTACCGAAATGCAACATATGTCCACTTCATCATAACCCTGGGAATTGCCCCAAACCTTGTGATAACTATAAGAAGCTTGGCCATTTGGATAGAGAGTGCAAATTCCCTATAATTACAGACAATCAGAGGCCCCCTGTGACATGTTTTGGCTGTGGAGAGAAAGGACATTTTAGGAATGATTGTCCACAACAAGGAAATCAGGACATGGGAACCAAAATGGATTAATTCGAGGTATAGCATGTGTTGTTAGAAGAGAGACCGTCGGGACATTAGCAATATCAAGAATAACAACCGTGCTTAAGATAAGAAGGAGTTCATGTTTTAATATATAAACTGTAGTTCGAGCCCTCTAGGGTTGTACCTTTCTTTTGTATTTTCCGTTTGTACGTTGACATAATCTGGTTGTAATAAACACTTTTCCATCCAATCAATATCTATCTTTTGTTATCTCCGCGATAATCATAACCTTCGCTTATTCCATTTTCTATTCCAATTGTTCAAATTTTCAATTGTGTCGCAACATTATACCATTGTCTTAATGGGGATTAGGCCAATTTCATTTTTGACGAAATAGTAGACTATTACCATTCCTTAAGATTCACCCACGTATCCAATGAACCATTTAACGAAATCCCAACAATCCCTTCTCCTTCCTTTTTCTTAAATGTATGGGCCTAAAGCCCATTGGACGAGTATTGGACTCATCCTTAAACATTACAAGATTAATAAACTTAGCAACCTATTACAAATGTAGAAATAACTGAGACTTGACTTAAACGTTGAAAACTTAGGTTCTAACAATCTCTCCCTAAGGATCGGTTGTTGAAGAAGTGATGTTAGTCACGGTCATTTGAGGTTGCTTAACGTCTTCTGTCTTTTTACTTTAGTTGTAGCATTCATAGCTTTGGACGTCTTCAAAAATGATTATGTAGAAATGATTCATCGTTCTTAGTTCTTAACAATCTCCCCATATAGAATGGGTGTTCATTGTTCTTTGTTGTTGATGAGATAATGATCAATCTGATGTGGTAATCTGCCCTTCGTCACATTCTTTGACTCCAGTGGATCTGCATCATTCCGACATGCTCATACATCTTTGATGGTTGAAACTTTCATAAGTGAGGAGCTCTCTTTTCATATGTGAAGATTCTTTGTGTAGACGTAGAATCCTTCTTTAGACGGTGTGTTGCTTAAGATCGTTTTTCTTTATCACTTTGTAGATTCTTTTGACATGGAATCTGTCTTTAACATTCATGTTGCTTCGATCTTTCATGAGAGCTTTCATTTTGTTGAGATGTAAGTATGAGCATGTGGAAGCCGGCGTTCAGGATGGTTGTTGTACCTGAAATGAAACAGTTAGCAATAAAACATCCGGTACTTACAGGTTTGGAGTTAGAATTCATCAACAGCATAGTGTGAAGACTCCTTCTAATCCTTACCAAGGCCGTTCCTAATCAGATACCCCCTAGAGGGCTTACACAGACATGCATACGCACACCCACGATTAGAGTCGCTGGAGATCACCCCACGACTGTAGACCGTTTGAAACCATCGAACACACTAAGCGTAATCCACAAGGAATCACCGAAGTGACCTGCTGTCAGGGCTGTTTGATGTTGACCCTGGCAGGATTTCTGTTCAATCATTCGAGAAATACCTAAGTAAATCCCTCATAAACGTTCAAGGCAGATTGCTAAGATCTGCGAAGGACTCGATAATTTACACTTAGTGTCCAATGATGCAAGACACTTAGTGTAGAAGATTTTTGTGTTCCTAAGAGATCTTTTATGTTATCTCGTGGCTCTAGACTTGTTAAGTGCACATTTGGTTTCCTATGCGGAGGCATGGAGCAGAGGGCCTCCTGTTTCAATATCAACCATCTCTAATAGACGATCGATAGATTACACTGGTTCCCCGTGAGAATGAAACAAACATCTTTTGAGAGATGCCTGAGTGGCTAAGAAGGTTTAGGTGCATTGCGTCACTGGGTCCATGACGTCTTTTATCTTCAACCCGGTGTCTGACCTATGGTTGATAAAATGGAAGGCTATTTCTTTTCACCCTTTTCATTCATTTTCTTTTTAATTCTTCAACCCCTTCTTTCTCCTTTCATTCTTTTCTCCTTTTGTTATATCATACCTAAGGATTTCTAATTTCTAACTATTGGTGATGTCCTTGGGTAGATCCCTCCGGTTTAGGCGGATCATAGGACGGTTTTTCCTATCCTTAGTCACCTTGTAACTCCATGACTATCCTATTGATGCCTTTAAACCAAATCATTTGAAAAACTCTCAAAGTGTGTAAGAGTGTTGTCATAATTCTAAATTTCATGTCAATTCCTTAGTCCCGACATTTCCTATTCATTGAATTTCAATTCAACATTTCACGTAAACAAGGTTTATGGATATTCATTTGATGAAACCGGGTAGGTTAAGTCACATTGTCATTCATCGTACATTTCATAGACTAGGGTTAGTCTACATTGCATCACGACATCATTTGCATTCTATTCCACTCGTAGATATATATTTTCATGTTACACTTATTTATTTATTTGTATATAAATAATAAGACAAGTTATTAGTTTTTAACCTAATGTACCAAACAAATTCCACTAGGGCACTAATATATTTTTATATTAGTTATTTTTCCACTAAGGTTATAAAACTATATATTATTTATTTTTGGTGGTTAACCAAATAATAAACCTTTACTTGAACTTATATACATAATAAATTGTATTAACAAAGAGATACCTATCAAAATACCTAATGTTTATGAAAATTATATTTTTATAATTTTTACAACTTTGTTATATCCCGGTTAGTCGCGTTATATTTTATTTTTAATTAACCCGGTACCCGATAACGCTAAAAATACAAAACTATGCACTAAACGGTACCCCGTAAAATCAAGTGGGACAAAAGTGTGACAAAGCCACCACCTCCTCATGAGGTGGCCGGCCTTAGGGTGTCCATGGGACACTTGTGTCTCCCAAAATTACCTAAGTTATTCCACTAATTCATTTTTACAACTCATAGTTGCATGCAAAGAAAATATTAGATCAAAAAAAAAATTCTCTCTTGTTCTTGCTCTCCTCTTGCTCGTTCCATAATCAAGACCCAAGAAGGACCAAAATTTTTCAAGTACCAAGTATTTTACAAGACTTAGAATACATCCATTACAAGGTTTTGCAATATAAACCTATGGATTGTTAGGTTTCTTCTACATAAAAGTTATAAGGTTTTCAAGTAAGTACATCACCTATTTTTTTTATAAGTTCTACCACAATTTCCTTGCTAGGTTTATGTACATATATCATTTTTTAACTTGCACATGGAAAGTCTATACCACAAAACTTAAGTTGTTATCATTTTATGTGTAAAATGGATTCCTTATGAAACCTTGGAGAAATGGTTGAAATGGTGATGTAAGGGAACCCATGACACCCTAAGAAGGTGTATGGTAGATTAAGGGATGAGTTGATGTTGTTAGTAGTGGATTTGGGCATGTACAAATTAGGTAAAATCATTTTT
This sequence comes from Artemisia annua, assembly GCA_014162995.1. Taxonomy (NCBI): domain Eukaryota; kingdom Viridiplantae; phylum Streptophyta; class Magnoliopsida; order Asterales; family Asteraceae; genus Artemisia; species Artemisia annua. The sequence continues at coordinate 33,839 of LBNU01034077.1, forward strand.
GGAACCATATGTAAACCTACTGTCCCTATTTTCAAAATTGGGTAAACTCAGTGAGTTTTGGTAAATTTTGGAACCAAGATATAGAAAATAAATTCCTAGACGAAACTATGGCCTTTTGAATCACTAAAAACGGACTTATAACGAAGGAGATATGTCAAAAACAAAATGCTACTAGACACATACATTTTCCGGAAATTGTTTGCTGATGTACGAATTTACTTGGCCAAAAAACGAGCCTTAGACCTTTTCAAAACTTGCCAAACTTTTGAAAATATGTTAGTATACCTTTTTACCTTTTCGGGGATATAAAGAACATGAAAATCGGCCTTATAACGAATTAGTTATGATTTTTCAAAAGTTATTGTTTTCACTAATAGACCACCAGCACTTTACTCAGAAATTTTCTAAGTATACCCAGAAACACCCATGTTGAGAGCTATTTTTCCGTCAATTGACTCAGTTCTGGAGTTTTAGACTCCAACGAACAAAAGTTAGAGCACATGGCCTAGTTTTTAAATCAAAAAGCCGTTTGTCATTTGGACTTAAAATGAGTAATCTACAGCTATCCAAACATTCATAAAAACTGCCCAGAAATGGCAGTTTTAGCCTAAAAACACCATACTTTTAGACCATTTATCATAAAATCTAGACACTTTGAGCAAAACTTCACTCCTTAACATATTTAGGCTTGGTGCTAAGCTTTCCAAAAATACCAATTTTACTTCCTAACTCTCAATATTCACTGATTTACAACTAGTTTTCCGAAGCCATTTTTAACCGTATTTCAAAAATTACTAAGTGTTATATTTTACGTCTAAAACCTATATTTCACTATTATTCACTATATAACTATTGTATAACATTATTAGACTATATAAACAGTAATATTCATTATGACCTTATACGAAGATAAATTATATTTTCGACAACAATACATATTTTGAATACAAAACGAGTGATATAGATTATAAGTGCAAGTGCATACATGAACCCATTTCATAATCTAAATTAGATTACTTGCATTCATTTTAGGTTGCGATTAGGAGATTGCACCTCATTTCTTCAGCTCATACATTCCCGTTTGTACCATTCCTTGAGGTGAGTTTTCATAGCCCCGTATGCATTCTTTTATTGTTTTTTTTCAAATCCCACGGGGGAGAATACATTGTTCCATTTTTGTACCGACCTAAGTATACAAATCCAAGTACAATGCTTAAGTTACCACATTGCCTATGAAAGTTCCCCTATTATCATGAACCGTTAATTGTATTTAAGAGAGAGTGAGTGGATAGATCTATTGAGGGTGACGCCTCCATCCGTGTTGGGGTTACCGACAGTCAAGCGGATGCATTTCATTTTTATTCATATTAGAGTGTCTGGCAAAACACTCTTTAGGGGCATTACATACAGTCAAGCTTCGGGGTCATGAGCTTAAGGGCTATTCTACTATTTTTCATTACCATGTAACAGTTAGTCATACATTTATACTTATGGTTTCCATATAACATTCATTTTTATAAACCTATGATTTCTCACCAACATATTGTTAACGTTTTTAGCAATGTATTTTCAGGTAATTAATGTAACAACATGAGACATGCATTGGACCAACATGGAGTCGAGGGTCGACGCGTCTCACTGTTTTATTTCAATGCGCTTATGAACCGTTTGATCTTGTTGTTTTCATTTTCAATAAATATGTAAAACTACTTGGGACCTATGTTGTAAACTTTTATGTTTTTAATAAAATGATCAAACGTTGTATTTACAAAACGACACTTTAGGTCGTTCAATGTAACCTTGTATGAGATGCCATGATCGTTACACCCGTGAATTCAATTCCGCTGCCATTTAACAGGTAAATTCAGGGTGTGACAGATTGGTATCAGAGCAAACGTTATAGCGAACTAGGTTGTCTTTATATCCTAGACTATAACTACCCCATAGTAACATCTCATCATTACATTATGTGACATTTCGTAAAATTTCATGTCACTAATTATAATTTTATTATATAACTATTCTTTTTTTTATAATTAACTTCGTCAGAAGTTATTCGCGTACGTCGTGTCATGTTCAAGTTAATTCAACCAATACTTGGCTACGCCAACTCTACACTTTTTATGTATTTTCGGTTCCTTATAATCCTCTTTTAAAAGTCATAATTCACTTTTTCCATTTTTACGTAAACCTTGCACCTTTTACGTTTTACGCGATTTAAATTAACGTTTTATGGTTTTAACAACATGAATCCACCCTAGACTATGAAAATTTTACATGTTTTATGCATTTTAACCTATTCTCATATTTACAAGTGAGTTTTATACTTGTCATTTGATTTTATAGTTTACGTCACTTTTATCAAGAACCGGTGTCACCAAACGCGTTTTCAACTCACGGTTTCAGTTTTAACGACGTTTAAACACTCCGATAAACTCATGACTCAACTAATATATTAAAAGTAGTTATTTTGGAAAGTGATAACATTTTAAATGTTTTACATTATATTACTATCCGATTTTTTTACGTTTCGCATATTAGAAACCTAAATTTTTATTACCGGGGTCAAAAACTACACCGTTTAACCAACTAATGCTCAAATAATAACACAAAAAGCTCACTCACCTTTGCCCCCCCTAGGTGGACGGTTTTGGTGCTTCACCAAGACCACATGTTTTGGTTTGGACACTTGTCTTAAGAGCTTGCTTGTCCTTGCATGATATACCTTCAAAAACTACACTTTTCCTAGTTTTCATCACCAAAGTACATAATCTTTCTTTCCTCTCTTGATATGAACGACCTAAAAACATCACCACACCCTCATCTCTGTGATTTTCATCACCAAAATAATCTACATAATATTCCCTTGAAGTTCCTTGAAGAAGATGGCGATTTGAATCGATATTTAGAAGGTTTTCTTGAAGTTTCTTGGTGTTTTATTGAAGTTTTCTTGAAGTCTTCTTCAAGTGTATTAAAGAGTCATCTCTTCAGCCCTCAAACTCATTTTGAAGCCTAGAAGAGAGGGGTTTCATTATCTTTGGTGTCAATTGGGTCGTTTCTATCCAAGCCCTAGAAAGGTTATTAGTGATTTTTCACTTCTTGTAAGTAAATCTCATCATCTCCTCTTGATTTTCACACATGCAAATGATTTTTGTTATTCAATTAAATATGGGTTTTACCTCAGTAGGTAAACCTTCTTTATGATAAGCATGTTATACTTGATTCATTAGGACCATAGGTTAAGGGTGATTGTGTTTGGGATAAGTTATGTTTAGGTTAGAGTTGATTTGTGATTGCTGAAATTATGGGCTGTGATTATTGAATGTTTTTAGAATGAAACGTGGCTTTATAAAATTAGTAAAAATAATACAGACCTAGATGTATGTCTCAGGGTCATTTATCAAAAAGGCTCACCATTAGAAGTGTTAGGATGATTAAACTATGAATTTTATGGTAAAAAGGGTCAGATTCTGTATGCTGTTGGCATTCGGGGCAAAAATCAAGTTTTATTCCATAACTTTTTGAAAACCAAATATGCTACCTGTACTAGACAAATAGAGCTATCATCTCCAATTGGCCTCACCTTTATAGGACCTGTAGATTTCAAATGGCGGCCGATACGGTAAGCCGTAAAATTCAGTCACACTTTTCTTTAGGACAGGTCTGTAAAGAAAATTTATAAAAAGTGGTTAGACCTGCAAATTTTTGAGTAAACTTATTTTTACAGTACACTAGGGACTTAGGGGAAACTAGGGATATAAATAACTTAAAAAGTTGACTTACGGTTTGCAAGTAGTGATTTTTACAAGTCGGGGAAAGTTTTCAGCCACTAGTAAAACTAAGAAAATGTGTTGGGTAAAACAACTCGGAAACTTGCTATTTTTGGGAACCATGAACATATGACTTGTGAAAACCCTTAGTACAATCCCTTGACTGTATGAATCAAGTATAATAATGTGCATCCATTCTCTTATTCAATTTGCATACTCTTAGACACGTTTCTTGTTATAGGTCATTTCTAATTTCGCTTTGATTCTTCGATTGCCTTATTCGTGCTCGATCACTCCACTACTTAAGGTGAGTTTATAGCCTCGCTTTTAATCTTTTAAATGATTTATAAACCTCGCGAGGGGGATACATGCTAGTTTTACAAAACGAATACAAGTAGCTTTTTGGTATGCTTGACCCGAATACATGATTATAAGATAATGAGTAACTCTTGCCAATTAAGTCCCCATCATGAACCGTTAATTTTGTGTAAACGCTAATATTATAAATATGCATATTGGGCATTGACCAGCCTGGCCGAATGAGTAGCTCTCATCTTTCAACGGTCATATAATATTGAGAATATGAGGTAAATGGCAAATATTACCCTACCGGGGCAAATGATAAACTTGGTTAAGGTTCGGTTTCATGAGCTCTATGTTATAATCTAATAACCGACAAGTACTGATCATACTTGTTACCCGATGAATGATACTTGTATTCACTTTATTATTACTAAACTCTATGAATTCACTCAACATTATTTGTTGACTTTTAGCATGTTTTATCTCAGGTCCGTAAGTACCTCAGCTTGGATGGGCCGCGCAAGGAAAGATTATCGATCAAAGATGGCTCATGTTTTTAAATGTTTTTATGATGTACTAAAATGTTAAAGACTTTTATTATCATATCTATATATCTTTCAAACTTGTGAATTACTTTTGGGACTTCTTGTAAAACATAATAACCTTTTAAGGTTTATGTTTATTAAATATTCTTGTATGAAATTTGTTTTTTTATGTTTGTACTATGTGATCGATATATAGCACCCCATGTCCCTTCCACTGCAAACCTGAAAATGGGGGTGTTATAGATTGGTACCAGAGCACAAATTATAGTGAACTAGGTCTTTTAGTTTTAAAATCCTAGACTATAATCGTTTACTTTTCAAAATCATGAGCATCCATCATCTTGTCCGATATCCATGCGCGCCTACTCCTGAATTTCCTATTACTCCCTCTAGTATATCTTAATTATATTAAGGATAATTATAGAAGCACTATAATTATTTCTTAACTCATCCGATAATCCGCGAAAATATCACTTCTTATATATAAACTTTATGCACAAAACTTCCTTGTTGTATTTTATGCTAGTCACGAGCATTATAAACTTTCATCCGGAAATTTCTGCACATCTTTTGATTGAACCGTTGTTATACGTATGGATATAATGAATATTTCTATATGTATTTCAGATATTTTTCAACTATCCTGCTTGTTCCTGAAGCATCGCCATATATTTTTATATATGAAGTTTCTCCATATGAATACTTAAATCTTCTAGACATTGTATGCGATTACAATGGTCTCTCTTATTTATCAGACATTGTATGCGATTACAATGGTCTCTCTTATTTATCAGACATTGTATGTGATTACAATGGTCTCTCTTATTTCTCAGACATTGTATGTGATTACAATGGTCTCTAAACTCTTTCATCATTGTATGTTATATCATTTCATATAACATCGAAACCTATTACAATTTACAAATATCTATTGGTTGTCTTACTCCCCATGAACTCATGTTTTCTGAGCATTTCTGCTTACTTTCCGAAGCACCACTAGTTATCTTACTCTCGACGACTTATCGCTATAAATGTTTTACCGATTCTTACCTTTTATATGCTCAGCCTCCAGGGTATCATGTCAAACCCTACTTCTCCCAATTATGTATCTATTTCACCAAAATTACTAAACTGTTATATATACTCATTTATCTTATGATCCCCTAAATCTTCTTCATACGCTGTGGTTGACACATTTGTCCCAATTATTTTCCCCAAAAATCATCAATGATGACATGATCTTTAAAACTTTTCATGACCTTATACAACATTGTTTCACTACCATTTTATAAACAACTCCTTTATTGTTATATAAACTATTTCGGTAAACTGTTTTGCAATATTTATCGTCATCCATCAATCATTTTGTCACTCCCTTACAAACTACATTACCACCATCTTATAAACTAAATCACAAATGTACTACCATTACATAAACTATTTTGACTATTTCCGAATAAACTATTTTGCTATCATCTTACAAATCGTTCGGTCATTTACCTTATACCAAAATTTTCACCACCCTATAAATCATTTTGATATTTTCTTACAAATCAGGACTATCTTGTTATTATGTTACCTTTCATCATACTCCTATAATTCTTATAAATTGATTCATCATCTACAAAAGCTGAAGTTCAACAACTCTCTCAACATTTATGAAGTTCTCTTATGAAACATTTATTGTTAATAATACGTGATTCTTGCCCGATGTGGACTGATTTAGAACTGCTTAAAACTTCCTTTTCTACGCGCATTTTCCTTATTCGCTTGTGTTACACACTCATACTACTTATGATTGATTCTTAAAGAAATTTATAAAAAATGAACAAATTTCATACAAAATATTTAAATAAACAGTAAAACCTAAAAGGTTATTATGTTTACAAGAATCCCAAAAGTAACACAAGTTTGAAAAGAATACATAGATAATATGATAAATAATCTTTAACATTTAGTAACATCATAAAAACATTTAAAGACATGAAAGCCATGCTTTGATCGAGTAATCTTTCCTGGCGCGGCCCATGCCAAGCTGAGATACTTACGGACCTGAGATAAACATGCTAAAAGTCAACCATGAAAAATTAATTTGAGTAATTCATAAGTTTTAGTAATAATGAAAGTGAATACCAAGTAATCATTCATGCCGGTTAACAAGTATACAGTACTTGTCGGTGATTAGATTATAACATAGAGCTCATGAAACCGAACACTTAACCAAGTTTATCATTTTGCCCCGGTAGGTGTAATATTGTGCCATTTACCTTCCATATTCTCAATATATATGACCTTGAAAGATGAACTACTCATTCCGGCCATGGCTGTCAAGTTGCCAATATTGCCATAAGTTATATAATATTGAGCGGTTCACCACCAAAATAACGGTTCATGGATGGGGAGCTTAATTGGCAAGAGTTACTCAAATTATCCTTTATAATGCAATTATCGGGTCAAGCATACCAAAAAAAAGTTACTTTTTCGTTTTGTAAAACTAACATGTATCCCCCCTCGCGAGGTTATGAAATCATTTAAAAAGATAAAAGCGAGGCTATGAAAACTCACCCTTAAGTAGTGGAGTGATTCTAGCACGGAATAAGGCAGATCGAAGAATCAAAGCGAAATTAGAAATGACCTATAACAAGAAACGTGTCTAAGAGTATGCAAATTGAATAAGAGAAATGGAGGCAGAAAAAAAAAAATTTCACATAGTATACTTGGTTCATACAAGTCCAAGGATTGTACCTAAGGTGTCA